>ML374576.1:1528-20909 GCA_005239525.1 Nicotiana knightiana | reverse complement strand
ATAAGGAAAATCTCACTAATAAACAACCGTTGGCTTGCCTGACCCCGGTGTTGGGTGCCATCATGACCCGTGTGGGATTTTGGGTCGTGAAAACAAGTTTGCCTGTCTGTTTATCCTCTAAATTCACCTAGATACCATGTCTTAGGATCTTAATTAACAATACTGACCTTATATGTGTTTGAGTCGTGCTAATTATATGCATTATCTGTGGAGGAAAAATCTGAGCCTCCTATATGCTCCTATGTGTTTCCTACTGACTGTAGTCCTATATGTTCCTTGCTTGTCGCCTTAGAATCTTACCCCTTTAAACCTGAGGGTCTGCCTAGTACCTACCTTTTAGGATAGTAGTCCTAACCTCCTCCATGACTGATAGGATGGAACGGGTAATAGCACGCAATAGAATCTGTGACCAACACGCGCTTTAATCACCTTTACGGGGTGAGAAGGGTAGAATATCGATATGATGACCGGTGTGCTAACACCACGTGTATCCCCTCTTCGAGGAGTGATTATCGGGTATTGCATTGATGTGATCCATATTATTATAAACCTAGGACACCTCTTATATGCTTAGCTCGTAATCCTTTTCAAAGTCTAATCTCCTTTACTATTTTCAAACATTTGCATGCTTAAGACTTAAATCCCCTCTTATTTGAGCATTTACTTGTTATTTGCTAATTGTACAAATTCACGAAACCATTTGGCCGGGAACCACACTTGTGGATCCTGAGGGGTGCCTAACACCTTCCCCTTAGGATAATTTCAGGCCCTTACCCAAGTCTCTGGTTAGCAACGTAGTTGTAATTGAACCCCTTAGGTGCCTTAACGCACCTTTAAAATCGTTAGGTGGCGACTCTTCAAAATGTGCAAACCCCTTTCCCAAAAGGAACGAGTTGTCCCAACCAATGTCATAAACCCGATCTCCGCGAGGAGAAAAGGGGGCGCCGCGACAGCATGGCGACTCTGCTAGGGATTATAGGTTTTTACCATTTCGAATTGTTTCATGAATTTATGCCTTTATTTTAAACACTTGCACCCTTTCCCATTCCCGTTGCATGTAATTAATTGTTTACTTCGAGTATTTATTTCCAAACGTAACTGACATGTCTCTTTGTTTCCTTTTTGTAACTGCTTTAAATCATTATTACCGTTTTTTACCGAATTCATTAACGTGAAAATACATGAGAAATTATTTTAATACTTATTTCATAAATCATGCTCAACATTCATACTCCACTCGTGCCAAACAAAATACTATAGCAACGCTTGATGAGTGGTTGCACCCTTCCTATATTATCAACCCCTAAATTCGGAAAGGCTTATTAGCGGTAAAAGCAGTCAATCAGCGGTGCAGTCGACGATTCCGTGCCTTTCCCCCTTGAGTTGTCCGCTCAAGGTTACCAGTCTAAAACCCCATAGAAACCTTAATATGTCGAATTGTTGCATGCATCATGTCAAACCTAGTCAAAGCTGAAGTGTCGTCCACACGATAGCTTTTAAGATAGCCTTATCCAAAAGTCCACCGGGTTTCTCTAAACCCAAACAGACGCCCTCATGTTTTGTGCATTTATTTGGAGAACTAAATGCTTCCTGCTAATTATTGACGTTAAATAGTCGAGTCTGGTGGGGGTAAGAGCCTAACTATTTGTTTTGCAGGAAAAAAAAATGAGGCACGAAGTCCCCAGGTTCGGCATGGTCTCCAACATCCACCCAAAGCTGCTAAGTTGGTGGGAGGATCTAATATTTGGAACGAGGAATAATTGATTTGGAAGAAAAGTTCATCAAAAGGGTTGAATATTGTCAAAAGGTTGAGGGAGCTGCAGGGGGATACCTAGCCAGAACTTATCTGCGGCTGGGACTTCACGAGCTAGGAAAGCTGTTAGAAGAAAGCAGGAATGCCGAATCAGGGGAAGGTCCTTCTGAGACCAAGTAGATAGGAATGTCTTTATTTTTCTAACAATGTAATAAGTCCAATGGCCATTTGTGATTTTTATTATTCGTCTGTCGTTTTGGGATTTATCTATTTTATTATCAATAAAATGAGGCATTTAGCATTTTAAGTTCTCCAAATCAATTTGTCGCTAGACCTACCTCAGGCACAAAGAGGTCCCCAACTTAGGACACGCTTTCATTTCCACATTATGTGTTTAAATACTGCAATACTATTTTCATAATCCTCATTGACTTGGTTACCTTTTGTTTTTGTTTTTTCTTACTCCCCTCCACAAAGTTTAGTTCGTGCATTCTGGCATCATCAGCCTATCGCACCAGATCCAAGGGCCCTCCACCTACTCCTCCCCCTAGTCCTCCTAAGGGAAAAAACAAAGGCAAAAGTAAGATGGAAGAGTCCAGCGGCATCAGAAAGGAGAATGTGATTGAACGGGTAGAGGCCAATGATGGCCGAGGTATTCAGGTCCTGCATGAGAACATGTCGCCACTTGAACAAAAATTGCTGAAGTTTCAGGAAGAACTCGATCAAGTCCGGAATCTGGCCAACTTGTCATTTTCCCTCAACGTCCCTGACGTCAACCTTCCAAATTCTCAAAACCCCGCACCTCCACAAAATATTCCAAGACAGCAAAATCATCCCGCACCCCATCATCACACCACTCCCCCAAAGACGAACTCTCCCGACACAGTACAATACTTTCCACACCACAAATAACACCCCGCTACTCATCCCAGAACCTCAAAACCCCACAAAACACCATTTACACACCTATAACAATCCCATCTATGTGGAAACCATGACCCACTCCACTCCGCTTAACCCACTAGTATCCGAGTCTGATGAAAAGGATTACTTATCAGGAACCTGGTCAAGGAGCTTAGGAAACTGACCAGTCGAGTTCAGGGTGTTGAAGGGGCCAAGGGGATTGAAGGGTTGAATTATGAAGACCTTATCCAACCTGATGTCGAACTGCCCGAGGGGTACAATCCTCCAAAGTTCGAAATGTTTGACGGTACTGGTGATCCGAGAGTCCATCTGAGGACTTATTGCGACAAATTGGTTGGCATGGGAAAGGATGAAAGAATCCTCATGAAGTTTTTCATGAGGAGTTTGAAGGGAGATGCACTGTCTTGGTACATCAGGCAAGACCCCAAGAAATGGTCAAACTGGGTAAGCATGGTGTCTGATTTCATAAATAGGTTTAGATTCAACACAGAGAACGCATCGGATGTGTTCTACATTCAAAATTTGAAGAAGAAACTTACAGACATCTTTCAAAAGTATGCTACTCGCTGGAGGTCCGAAGCCGCTAAAGTCAGACCTGCTCTAGAGGAAGAACAGATGAACAAGTTCTTTGTCGGGGCTCAGGACCTGCAGTATTATGAACGGTTAATGATGGTTGAGGGCCACAAGTTCTCTGACATCATAAAATTGGGTGAGCGGATTGAAGAAGGTATTAAAAGCGGTATGGTTACAAATTTTGAAGCCTTGCAAGCCACTAACAAGGCTCTACAGTCCGGTGGTGTGTCTAAGAAGAGAGATGTGGGAGCCGTAATGGTTGCACAAAGAACCAAGTCCCCACTCAAGTACCAAACCTATCTAACACCTCCACTCACATATCATCCCTCACCAAATTACAAAGCACCATCACCAAATTACCAAACTCCACCACCTTCCTACCAAGCTCCACCACCCACATATCAACCTATTTCACCCAAATATCCACAACCTGCTCCTGTCTACCACACTTATAATTCCCAGCCATCCCATTACCAATCACCCCCTGCACACCAAAACTTCCCAAGACCTCATTCCAATTTTAATCGCGGCCCTCCAAAGTAATACACCGCCATAGACGAGACCATTGACCAGCTATATGAAAAACTCAAAACTGCTGGTTATGTTACACTTATCCCTGCTGCCACCCCTGAGAATCCTTCTCAGTGGGTTAGCCCAAACAAATCCTGTGCATACCATTCTGGCATGAAGGGACACACCATCGAAGAATGCTGTTCTCTGAAGGACAAAATACAGGCTCTCATTGACAACAAGATTATTATGGCAAAAGACCCCGCTCCAAACGTCCGCGATAATCCTCTGCCAGACCATAAGGGTAGAGGTATCCATATGATTGAAATAGAAGATGATTGGTATCCCGAGGGGTCCATCGGGTTGATCGCAGAAGGCGATGACCCCAAGAAATCCGCAGTCACTTTCAAACTGATCATAGTCAAAATTCAGCCATCTGAGGCCGCTGAGGTGAATATGTCTATACCATTTGAGTTTGAGGCAGCACCCCGGCAAAGTCACCAGTGCCAATTGAAGTTGAGTTTGTATCTCCAGCAAACACACCAGCTTCGTTCGAGGTCGCAATCTTGCCACCCCGAACACATATTCCGTTTGAAATAAAGATGGTTGCACCAATTCTGGTGGCAATGTCAACCACGCCACCCTTCTATTCAAACGCTATTCCCTGGGACTACACAGCCAAGGCAAGAAGGAAAGGCAAGGTCAGGTCTGAGGAAGCTGTTGCAGCACAGGGTATGATGAGAACTGGTAAGGTCTACACCCTTGAGCATCTGGCCGAGTAAAGCAAGCAGGCCGCCAACTGGCCTCCCCTTATCGAAATGGGTCCCGATGACTTTGGATAAAGTTACAGGCTAAGGAGTATTCAGTCATCGACCAGCTGAACAAGACACCGGCACAAATATCCATCCTCTCTCTGCTGCAGAATTCCAAAACACACAGAAATTCTTTGTTGAAAGTGTTGAGTGAAGCATATGTGCCAAACAACATCACTAGCGGGGAAATGGCCAATATGGTTGGCCAGGTACTGGAGAGTCATAAAATCACTTTTCATGAGGATGAGCTACCACCTGAAGGATTGGGGCACAACAAAGCGCTGCACATCACCATGCAGTGTGAGATCATTTCATCACAAGAATCTTAATCGATGGAGGTTCCAGTCATAACATCTGTCTGTTGATAACACTCAAGAAATTGGGTAAAGGGATACATGAGATAAAGTATGGTGCGATCAATGTGAAAGCTTCGACGGTTCTCAGAGGTCAACCATGGGGGAGATCAGTCTATGTCTACAGATGGGACCGACTTGGTTCGCAGTGGATTTCCAGGTGATAGATGTTCCGGCATCCTACAACCTGTTGTTGGGACGACCCTAGATTCATGTTGTTGGGGCCGTAGCATCAACATTACATCAGGCGGTAAAATTCAAATGGAACCACCAAGAGGTGATTATTCATGGTGACGGTAGCAACCATATTTATAGCCGTCAAACTATTCCGATGATTGACCGGAAAAGGAAGATAGGCGGAGGAACTTACCACCATATTGAACGGGTCAATGCTATCGACAAGGACAAATGGTGGGATAACAAGATTGAGAGCATCCGGAACTGGAGAGGATATGATCCAGGAAAAGGACTCGGTAAAAACCTCCAAGGGATCATGAAGCCCATAAAGCTCAAGGAGCACGGCACCACTTTCGGTCTAGGGTATGAGTACACCTGGCAGGAATTCAATGACTGGTCGCCACCTTGGCGCAATCCCTATTACCCTTTGGAGCAGCCAATACCTTATCTTGAGCAGACTTTCATGCAAGCCGACACTATCTACGGTTCAGATGAAGAAGAGGCACTTGCAGCAATGAGGAGTTTATTCCTAGAGGATGATGATATAGATTGTTGTGTTATCCTCGAGGGAGAGGGGGAGGAAGGCCTTTCCATACAGACCGTGATCGATGGGGAATATCTCAAGAACTGGTCTATCTAGACAACCAAAGCCCGACGAGCCTCAGGGTAGCAAGGCTAAAACAAGCATTATTTACTGTTTTAATTACTAAACAATTTCCCTTTTCCTGCATTTTTCCAATTTCTGCAATAAGGATCTTTAATGTTCAAAACAGTTATTAAATCTATCAAAGCATCTCCTAAATTTTACGAATCTGATATTTATTGTTATTGTTTTCTCCCATTACTTTACTTATACAGCATTACTATTACTTGTCTTTATGAACCGACGACTGTGACATGGAATGAGACAACGCGGCAAACGGACATTGATTCAGAAGAGGACGACATACCTGACAAGATTGTCAAAGAAGTTGAGAACTTTGAGAACAGACCTAAGTCCAACCTGGATGAGACCGAAATTATCAACCTGGGAGATTCAGAAAACATCAAGAAGATACTAAGAAAGATGATAGAAAGGCACAAGCAATGGCATGAAAAGTTATCATTCGCCTTACTAGGATACCGCACCACTGTCCGCACATCAATAGGGGCAACTCCCTATATGCTAGTTTATGGTACAGAGGCTGTTATTCCTGCCGAAGTGGAGATTCCATCTCTAAGAATTATACAGGAAGCTGAGCTCAGCAACGCAGAGTGGGTAAGAAGCCGTTATGAGCAGCTAGCCCTCATAGACGGGAAGAGAATGAATGCAGTGTGTCATGGTCAACTATATCATAACAGAATGGCCAGGGCCTTCAACAAGAAAGTCAAGTCGAGGTGATTCACACCAGGGTAGTTGGTGTTAAAGAAAATATTTTCACATCAAGATGAAGCCAAGGATAAGTTCTCTCCTAACTGGCAAGGTCCGTACATGGTTCATAGAGTGCTGACAGGAGGAGCACTTATACTTGCAGAAATGGACGGAGAAGTCTGGCCCAAGTCAATCAATTCAGATGCAGTCAAGCACTACTATGTGTAATCTTTATGCTTCCTCAATGATGTAATTTGAACTACGCCTGACCAGATTCCCGTTTAAGAGGGTATACGTAGGCAACCTTATGGGTTCGGTCACAATTCAATAAAAATCTATTTTTCCCCGCAATTGGAAACTGGGGAAGAATTTTGAGGAGGACCCTCAAAATTCCGAAGCAAGTTCAGCCAGTCACGGTGCGAGCAGCAATTAGAGGCATCCACCCAACAATTGGAGCACAATTTTGAGGAGGACCCTCAAAATTCCGCAGCGAAAGAAGTCGCAATGTCTCGAACCGTGTCACGTCGTCGATTCATCTAAAAACTATTTTAGATTATATATTGCACTCTTACAAAATCATGCATATTTATTTTTTCTGAAAGAACTTATTTAGCAAATGCTACCCCAATGATACAGACAGTATCATCATGATCAAGCAAGCGAGCCGAGCAGAGCTAGCGGGAATGCGAACTAACATTCCCCCTTTACAAAACTCACGATTTTTCTTTGGATGCAGGCACAAATTGCAAAAACCCCAAAACATATTATCCGCTTAAAGGATAGACATTATTCCTCAAACTCATCGCACACGCCAACGTTTGTTATCAGCACAAATGATGCTTCATTATCACAATGCTCTACCGCAATTTAACACCAGCTAAGAATTTCTATTGTCGTTTATTTAATTCTTGCATAAGGCTACCTTTTTGCCTTCTGAGACTAAACGTTGTCTCCATCTGCATCCACTTGCATACGGCTACCTTTCTGCCTTTCGAGACTAAACATTGTCTCTATCTGCATCTACATCTTGCATAAGGCTACCTTCTGCCTTCCGAGACTAAACGATGTCTCCATCTGCATCTGCATCTTGCATAAGGCTACCTTTCAGCCTTCCGAGACTAAACGTTGTCTCCATCTTCATCTGCATCTTGCATAAGGCTACCTTTCTGCCTTCCGAGACTAAACATTGTCTCCATCTGAATCCGCATCCTGCATAAGGCTACCTTTTTGCCTTCCGAGACTAAACGATGTCTCCATTTGCATCCGCATCTTGCATAAGGCTGCCTTTCTGCCTCGGAACACTGTCTCCATCTTCATCCGCATCTTGCATAAGGCTACCTTTCTGCCTTCCGAGACTAAACGATGTCTCCCATTTACTTTTCAAAAGCAACCCCTGTCTCTATCATTCGCTTCCTTTCAGGCTAAGCTCTGCCCTTTATAATTCGCAAGACTAAGCTCTGTCTTGTCAGCATCATGCTATTGCATCTTCATGGGCTGAAATATGGCCAACCTATCCAAAGGCGTCATCGTTCGGAGGCACCATCTTCATAGCCCGAGAACACCATGTCATGGCCTGAGGATCTCTTTTTATCATCTTGCATATCATTATTCAAAGGCGTCATGGTTCGGAGGCATCGTCCTCATGTCCCGAGAACATCATTTCATGGCCTGCGAATCCTGCATCAAGCAACTCATGGCCCAGGACATCATGGTCTAAAGACGTCATCCTTAATCGTCCAAAGACAGTATTCATCGTCCAACGGGAATTTGCATCATGTTTAAATTATGCACAATATACGCTTGTATTATTTATTTGCAGGTAATCCGGCAAGCGACAGCCATCCAGGCGGGAGCGGTTCTGCTCCAGGTCTCCTAACTATCCCGTAAGCCGTTTGCCCATCTAACCCTGTACTTGGCGTCGGTTCTTATAAAATTTCATCGGTATACTTCACCGATGACCCCGGAACTACATACGGCCTGATTCCTGTAAGACCAGGGATATGTAGGCAGCTCCGGAACCAAGGTGCAGCCTGAACCTTTCAAGTTATTCCCACTCGGTCAAAATTGGCCAACATATCATTACCCGACAACTCTTCCATCCTTCCCGGGTAAAGAGGGGCAGCTGTTGATACCCAATTTTCTCTCAAATTATTTTAAAATTTGTATATATACCTCCAAAATCACTCTTTATAATAACTGGTATTTTTCCAAAAAATTTCATATTTTTATCAAACATTTTCCAATTTATTCAGTATTTTTATATTCAATAATTATTCATAAATTTTATTATAAAAAATTTTAAAATATGTCTTAGCTCAATATATCATTTTTAATCCTATTAGGATTTAGTTATTTCACAAATTGGCCAATTTGGCATTATTTAGCTATAATTACAACAATTTTGCAATTATAGCCTAATTGGACATTTTTATGCTATTTTAATTTAATAATCAGTCGTTTTATATTCTAAATACTAGTTAATTACCTTAATTTCACCTATTTAGCCTTCATTTCATTTTATGTAATTGTTAGCTATTTTTCTTTAATTAGGTATTTGACAATTAGCCCTTTCTATTTAAGTTATAGCCTAATTTAATCTGACCCCAACCCAATTGAAACCAGCCAAGACCCCAGGCCCAATCCATTAAAATCACCCGACCCAATCCTATGTGTAGTCTGGACCGTTGATCAAATTTGATCAATGGCCCAGATTCACTCTTACCATTAGTAACCCTAACCCCCTCCGACCCCTCATTTCTCAACCTCTCAATTCTCTCTCTATCTCTCTCTAGTTCTCTCTGGTTCTCTCTAGAACTTTCCCTTATCTCTCCACCTCCAATGGAGTCTATTATTCTTCTCTGGCTAGTTCCCTCGCCGAAAATTGTGGTCTTCCACTGTCTCCTGGTTATTGCTTCACCCTACACCGGTCTAAGGCACCCCTAAGGCCCTCAGGCGAGTCTGGAGTGGTTCAGCTCCTACATATGGTCCCTCAGGCCATCTTCCGGCCTCCTCCAACCATTTGAGTAAGAGCCATGGCTTTTCCGGCTAATGATGGCAACATCTTTAAGATTTTCCTTGTTTTTTCAACTCTTTGAAACCCTAACCCCTGGTATTTTCCGATTTTCTTTTAGATCTGACTTAGATCTATGTATATTATGGGATCTTTATTATTTTCCTTAAAGGTTTTCTTATTTCTCTAAAATAACACTTCATCTTCAACTAGGGTTTCTTAACCCCTTTCAAAACACTTTCTCTTCTGATTTTTGGTACTAACCTATGATTCTCAGTATATTTTAACTGTTTGATTAAGCATTCTCCCTTTACTCGAGTTATTCTGTTAAAGAAAAACCCATTTTTAGGGTTCTGAGTTCGTCTTGGTTGCTGTGTTTAGTTGATCTGTGTGTTTCTCATAAACATCTTACGATTCTGTGATTCTTACTTATGTTTGCTTGTTAAGGTTTTTGTGTTCGATTATTCCTAACTATATCATGCTCTATACGAAACCCTAACTCATATTTGATATTGTTCTTCCTTATGGTCCTGATTCTAATTTATTACCTGCTTATTCTCAGTGTTATCTTCTCTATTTCCTTGAACTATGATATATTCCTTAAAACTGTGATTCTGTGTATTTTTCCTTAGAACTCTTTACTAATTTTGCATATTTGTGTGACACTTGCCTTATTTGATAACTGATTCCCTGTGATTACTAATTTTCAGAATTATTCTCTACCTTTTGTTATGTATAAGTATGTTGTCAATTAATTATATACTTTCCTTAATTAATATACTTTGTACCTAGATTTAATCACATGCCCTATTCTTTAATACTTTTTGTACGATTAAAATTAGTTTTTCAAATTAGTTATCTTTCCTTCTTTACTACTATGGTATCCGTTTGAACTGTGACTGCTTAATTGTGGGGAATACTTTTATTGATTGGATCCTAGTTGTGTTTATTTCTATAATTATATACACTTTACTTGATTCCTTCCCTTTTGTTTCCACTACTTGTTACCGTTTGGGTATGATTCCTTAACTAAAGGAAGTTTTTATACTAAATTAACTCTAATTGATGATTATTTCTATAATTACTGCTGAACTATTATTTTTACCTTATTCCTCTGCCTGCTTTTCAAAAATATATCTACTCTATTCATACACACAGACAGACGAACTAATCTGTTCAAAAAATCTATCTCACAATTCAAAATAATTTATGCTCTCTCTTTTGTGCTAATTACCACTACTCTAGGTTAGCCGGCTGCAAGACAAGGCTAACTATTGTGTGTTCTCCTACTTTCATGTTTGTTTTATTTATTTCTCCACTTCACTGGTATGTTCTAATTTATATTTCAGTCTTCAAACCAACATGTTTCATTATTGTTGTGATTCAGCANCCCCCCGATCCTCTAGACCCTTAGAAGTTTTCTGATTGCATGTTTGTGTGATTATCTACCTGCTGTATGTATGCCCTTACATGCTCTGTATTTGTCCCTAATCCCATTACCCCTGTTTGTGTTTGTTGGACTATTCTTTGTCTTTTGTGATGTTAAGTTTCCATTTCCTTCTTCAAAAACTGTTTTCTCACTTACTCTTTCTCAAAATTGTTCCTCACTTAAATCCTTTTAAATAAAAGCACTCTCACAAACACTCTTAGAAGTTTAACTTCAGCCACCTTCGTGTGAGCACTGCTTTGGAAACCCTTTGAGTACCCTCTGGACTCTGACACACAAGGTTGGCACTTCCACACTGCACATGTTTAATTCTTTTGGCTATGTCTGGGTGTGAGCACTGCCCGGGAGCCCTTAAGGTCCTTAGGGAACTTTGACACATCCGGATTATAAAGGGCTATGAAATACCATAAGGCAGTGAGGTTTGGAAGATCTGGGCCTAATTAAGGCTCCCTATAGAAGTAACTTCTTATTTTCCTTTGGTTGTGTAATTCAAAAATCCCTGGCTTGTAATTATTTGGGAAAAACTTAGGGGATGGATAGTGAAAAGGGAGGGATAGCTACGCATGCATTAGCTATTAAAGGGATAGAAATCATGCTATTAGACTTTATTTCCTATCTGTGCAATAGAGATCATGTTTAGGCCCATATGTTCATATTCATGCATTAGAAATCATGTTTATTAGGTCTCATGTCTACTGTTTCAGCATGTTCACTTTTATTTAGAAAAATCCTGCTAATAAATAGTATTTTCTACTGTCATGTTCCACACTGCCATGTACGCTTAGAAATCTTGTCTTAGGCTAAACAACATTAAAATAAATTATCATTTAGCATCTTCTGAAACCATGATTATATCGAGCATTTAGAAATCATGCTTAAGAATTCCGCATACGCATCACTCTGTGCATTAGATATCATTTCATAGGGCCCTAATCACTCAACTACATTTAGTCTAATTACTAAGGTATAAAAAGTATAACCATCCCACTCAGTTTTTCTCTAAAAATAATTGGTAATGCTTCTGTGTTCTGAACAACTTAGAACAACATGTTTAAGTAATAATTTGCAACAGTTCCTTTAATAATTCTATTAATATACACTGCCTTCGCCTAGGCAAGCCTTAGGTAACTAATTTTTTCAAAATTAGAAATTTGTCTTTATTATGTGTGCTGCTTAACACTAATAGGTCTTTCTTTTAAATCAACAGGCAAACCGACTAAGAGCATGTTTTCCTTGAGTTATAAAACAAGTCTGCATGTTTGAATATCCTCTGAATTCACCTAGATACCATGTCTTAGAATCTTAATTAACAATACTGCCCTTATATGTGTTTGAGTCGTGCTAATTATATGCATTATCTGCGGAGGAAAAATCTGAGCCTCCTATGTGCTCCTATGTGTTTCCCACTGACTGCAGTCCTATATGTTCCTTCCTTGTCGCCTTAGAATCTTACCCCTTTAAACGTGAGGGTCTGCCTAGTACCTACCTTTTAGGATAGTAGTCCTAACCTCCTCCAGGACTGATAGGATGGGACGGGTAATAGCACGCAATAGAATCCGTGACCAACACGCGCTTTAATCACCTTTATGGGGTGGGAAGGGTAGAATATGGATATGATGACCGATGCACTAATACCATGTGTATCCCCTCTTCGAGGAGTGATTACCGAGTATTGCATTGATGTGATCCATATTATTATAAACCTAGGACACTTCTTATATGCTTAGCTCGTAATCCTTTTCAAAGTCTAATCTCCTTTACTATTTTCAAATATCTGCATGCTTAAGACTTAAATCCCCTCTTATTTGAGCCTTTACTTGTTAATTGCTAATTGTACAAATTCACGAAACCATTTGGCCGGGAACCACACTTGTGGTTCCTAAGGGGTGCCTAACACCTTCCCCTTAGGATAATTTCAAGCCCTTACCCAAGTCTCTGGTTAGCAACGTAGTTGTAATTGAACCCCTTAGGTGCCCTAACACACCGTTAAAATTGTTAGGTGGTGACTCTTCAAAATGTGCAAACCTCTTTCCAAAAGGAACGAGTTGTTCCAACCAATGTCATAAACCCGATCTCCGCGAGGAGAAAAGGGGGCGCGACGCCAGTAGGGTTATTTCTTATGTAAAGTCTCATTGTATGATAAAGAAGGGTTGTCTAAACATATTTAGCCTATATCTATGATCTTAGGGTGGAGGTTCCTTCCATGGATTCAGTACCAGATGTGCGTGAGTTTTCGAAGGTGTTTCCTGTAGATTTGTCGGGGATGTCACCCAATAGAGATATCGACTTCTGTATTAACTTGGCTCGGGGCACCCAACCCATTTCTATTCCACCGTACTGTATGGATCCACCTGAGTGGCTGAATTGAAGGAACTGAAGGAGCTGTTACAGGATTTGCTTAATAAATGATTCATTAGGCCAGTGTCTCGCCCTGGGTACACTAGTGTTGTTCGTGAAAAAGAAGGATGGTTCGATGAGGATGTGTATAGATTATCGGCAGTTGAAAAAAGTCACTATCAAGAACAAGTATCTGTTGTCGATGATTGATGAATTATTTTATAAGCTTCAGGGTGCCAAAGTGTTTTCGAAGTTTGATTTGAGATCTGGCTACCATCAATTGAAGATTAGGGAATCAAATTTCCCTAAGACAACTTTCCAGACTCGGTATAGGCATTATGAGTTCCTAGTGATGTCATTTGGCTTGACAAATTCCCCAACAACATTTATGGATTTGATGAATCAGGTACTTAAGCCCTATTTGGATTCTTTTGTGATTGTCTTCATTTATAATATTTTGACCTACTCCCCCAGTCGAGATGAGCATGATCAGCCTTTTTGTATTGTATTTCAGACTCAGAGAGATAGTTAGTTATATGCCAATTCTTCAAAGTGTGAGTTTTAGTTGGATTCCGTTGCCTTTTTGGGGCATGTTGTATCTGCTGAGGGTATTAAAGTGGATCGTAAGAAGTTTGAGGCAGTTCAGAACTGGCCTAGACCTACTTCAGCTACAGAGATACGGAGTTTCTTGGGTTTGGTAGGTTATTATTGCCGATCCATGGAGGGGTTTTCATCTATTGCATCCCCACTAACTAGATTGACCCAGAAGGGTGCCCCATTCAGGTGTCCGATGAGTGTGAGTTGAGATTTCAGAAGCTCAAGATTACTTTGACTACAACCCAATGTAGGTGTTGGCCATAGGTTCAGGATCTTATATTGTGTATTGTGATACATCGCGTGTTGGTCTTGGTGCAGTATTTATGCAGGATGGCAGGGTGTTTGCATACGCGTCTCGGCAGTTGAAGGTTCATGAGAAGAATTACCATATTCATGACTTAGAGTTGGAAACTATTGTTCATGCATTGAAGATTTGGAGGCACTACCTCACAGCGTGTTGTGTGAGGTATTCACAGATCATCAGCGTCTATAGTACTAGTTTAACCAAAAGGATCTCAACTTGAGGTAGCGGAGGTGGTTAGAGCTGTTAAAAGACTATGATATTACCATTTTGTATCATTTCGGGAAGGCCAATGTAGTGGATGATGCTTTGACGAGAAATCTTGTGAGTATGGGTAGCCTTGCATATACTCTATCTGGTGAGAGACCGCTAGCATTAGATGTTCAGGCCTTGGCCAATCAGCTCATGAGGTTAGATGTTTCGGAGCCTAGTCGGGTTTTTGCTTTACACGGTTTCTCAATATTCTTTGTATGAGCGCATCAGAGAATGTCAGTATGATGACCCCATTTGCTTGTCCTTAAAGACACGGTGTAACATGGCGATGCCAAGAAGTTTTCTATTGGAGATGATAGGGTGTTGCGGATGCAGGGTCGAATTTGTGTGTCCAATGTAGATGGGATTCGTGAGCTGATTCTTGAGGAGGCCCACAGTTTGTGGTATACCATTCATCCGGGTGCCGCTATGATGTATTAAGATTTGAAACAACATTACTGGTAGAAAATAATGAAGAAAGATATAGTTGCGTATGTGGCTCGGTGTTTGAATTTTCAGTAGGTGAAGTACAAGCATCATAGGCTTAGCGATTTACTTCATAGACTTGAGATTCCCGAGTGGAAATGGGAGTATATTACCATGGATTTTGTTGTTGGGATCCAACGGACTTTGAAGAAATTTCACGTAGTATGGGTCATTTTGGATAGGTTGAGCAAGCCGGCGCATTTCATTCTAGTGGCAGCTACCTATTTTTTAGAGCGGCTGGCTGAGATCTATATCTGCGAGATTGTTTGTCTTCACGGTATGCCAGTGTCCATAATTTCTGATCTGGGCACGCAGTTCACACTGCAATTCTTGAGGGTCGTATAACATGATTTATGCACACGAGTTGAGTTGAATATAGCATTTCACCCCAGACGGACGGGCAGTCCGAGCACACCATTCATATATTGGAGGATATTCTTCGCGCCTGTGTTATGGATTTCTGGAGTTCTTGGGATCAGTTCTTTCCTCTTGCGGAGTTTGCCTACAATAACAGCTACCAATTGAGTATTTAGATGGCTCCTTATAAGGCCTTATACGGGAGGCGGTGTCGTTCTCTACTTGGTTGGTTTGAACCGGGAGAGGCTCGGTTACTGGGTACATAATTGGTTCAAGATGCCTTGGAAAAGGTCAAGATGATTCTGGATCGTCTTCGTACAACACAGTCTAGGTAGAAGAGTTATGCCGATCAGAGAGTTCATGATGTTGCTTCATGGTTGAATAGAGGGTTTTGCTCCGGGTTTCACCTATGAAGGGTGTGACGAGGTTTAGGAAGAAGGGCAAGTTGAGCCCTAGGTATATCAGACCCTTTGAGATCCTTGAGAGAGTTAGTGAGGTATCTTAAAAGCTTTCATTTCCACCTAGCTTATCAGCAGTTCACCCGGTGTTCCATGTTTCCATGCTCCGGAAGAATCACGGTGATCTGTCCTATGTATTAGATTTCAGCTCAGTCTAATTGGACAAGGGTTTGACCTACGAATAGGAGCCGATGGCCATTCTAGCACGGCAGATCCAGAAGTTGAGGTCTAAGAGTTATCCTTCTGTTAGAGTGTAGTGGAGAGGTTAGCCAATCGAGGTAGCTATGTGGGAGTTCGAGTCCAATATGCGGAGTAGATACCCCCACCTTTTCACCAGTCCATGTACCGTTCTATGTCCATTCGAGGACGAATGTTTGTTTTAGAGGTGGAGAATATAATGACCCGATAGGTCATCCAGCCCTTATTTCTATGTTCTCAGACCTTGATTAGCTCAGTTTAGTATTTCTCATTTGCGTGCATTCCGTACTTTTTCTGGAAAGATTGTATGTGAAAGATTGAAGAAAACATGAATTTTAGCTTTAAAAATGACTTGAGTTGACTACAGACAACATTTATTATAAACAATCTCGGATCAATATTTTGATGATCCCGGTGGGTCCGTATCGTGATTTTTCACTTGGGCGTATGCCCGAAATTGAATTCGGAAGTCCCTAACTTGATTTGACGTGATTTGTTGAAAACTAGTAACTTGAAGGTTTAAAGATTTTCTAGGTTTGACCATAAGTTGATTTTATGGATACCAGGTTCGAATTTTAGTTTCGGAACTTGGTATAGGTCCATTTTACAATTCAAAACTTTTCTGCAAAATTTGGTGTTGAACGGAGTTGATTTGATAGGATTCGGACGCTCGGTTGTGAATTTCGAAATTCTTGAGTTTCTTTGAAAATTCATGCATTTTGATGTCTGATTCATAGTTCTAGGTTTATTTGGTGTTTTGATCCCCGCGAGCGAGTTCGTATAATATTATTACACTTGTATGCATGTTTGGTTTTGGAGTGTGGGGGGCTCAAGTGAGTTTTAGACGAGTTTCATATGAGATTGGATGGTTGAAGTCAACTGGTGTTCTTCCAGCTCTAATGACCTGATACAGATCTCGCATTTGTAAGGTCTGGGTCGCATTTACGAGTAGGGCATGAGATTCAGTAACCTCTCATTTGCAGGGAAATGTCTAGCAATTGTGAACAACACAGGATCACTTTTGTAATCACTTGGTCATATTTGCAATGCCTGACAAAATAATACTTCTTCACAATTACGAAGATATTGGCCGCATTTGTGAAGGCTGGTTATTCGCATTTGCGATCAATTTTCATTTGCGACTTCTGTTCTTCTGTGACAGGGTTCGCATTTGTGGCCCTTGTCTCACGTTTGCGATGCTCGCAATTGCAAATAAGACATCACAATTGCGACATCTGCGGGTGGGTAAAAGAGGGGAAAATCGAGATTTAGCTCATTTTACACCATTTCTCAACTTTAAACACTCTATAGGTGATTTTTGAAGAGACTTTTCTTCCCATATTCATTGGTAAGTGACTTTAATCCATTTTATTTCAATTCCTTATTACTTTTCATGAGATTTCAACATCAAATTTAGGATTTCCATGGGAGAAATTAGAGATTTAGGTAGAATTGGGAATTTTGTAAAATTGAGATTTAGACCTCAAATTCAGGTTGGATTTCGAAACAAATCACACAACCGGCCTTGGAGGTGAATGGGTAATTGGGTTTTGGTCTGAACCTCAAGTTTCGACCAAGCGAGCCAAAGGTTGACTTTTTCAAAAAATAATCAAAATTGAACCTCTTTCATTAATAGGTAGTTTCTAAAGCCTATTTTGTATTATTTGAACTATATTTGTGTAACGACCCGACCGGTTGTTTTGCGTTATCGGACCTCGTTCCCCTACCTCGAGACTTCCCATAGCGGCTTCTTATGATTTATGACTTGCCTGAAAAAAAAAGAAAAAAAAATTTAGTGTCATGAAGAATAAAGGGTACACAAATTAAAGAAAACGAGTTTTGTTAAAGGTGGCCGATTTGAAATAAAATACGGGACGAGCGATAATACCCGATAATTATGGACTAATACCATATAAGATACCACATGGCCATAATAGTAAGGTGTGTAAAAAGTGAGTAATATTTTAAGTAAGTGGAAATAACTCTTAATTATGCATGTAATTGAATAATTACCGGTAACAAGATATTACCTAGTTAATTAATTAATTATTTGTTGGATAAAAAAACCACCATGTGGCAGCAAGACCACAACCTATACATATGACTCTTAGTCATTATAGGGTATGTGGAAAACTAATATGTTAAATATAAATACTACATATTTCTACTTGTAAATAACTTAGCGACTAAAGTTGGTCGCTATTTGGTCGATAATGTGGTCAAAATGTTGACCGGACTAGTCAGACTTGCTTGGTCAAAGAAATAGTAAAATTAGCGACCACCTTTGCTCGCCAAAGTGGGACCCAGTTATAAAATTTTTAATAATTATATTATTATTTTAAAAAATTATAAATTTAAATAAATAAAATTTCATATTAGCGACCAAAGTTGGTTGCTTATGGTACTGGAAGAAAATAGGGACCAACTTTGGTCGCTAATCTGGGACCAGATATAAAACTTTATTAATTACATTATTATTTTAAAAATATTATAAAATACAAATAAATATAATTTAAAGTTAGCGACCAAAGTTGGTCGCTTAATAAATAGGAAGCAGATAGAGACCAATTTTGGTCGCTAATCTGGGACCCAGTTCTAACGTTTAACAATTTATGTTATTATTTTAAATTTTTAAAATATAAATAAATCTGATTTATATTTAGCGACCAACTTTGGTCGCTAATTTTGATTTATGTATAAAAAGCGACCAAAGTTGGTCTCTTTTTAGGTCAACATTGATCAAAATTAAATATCATACTATCTAATATAAATGTAATCCGTTAACACTTTTGTAATACAAGAGATGAATACACTACAATATACTCTAACATGCTATATATGTAGTTAAAATTGTACAACGAAGCGTGTTATTATATATATATATATATATATATAGACATACACTTCACTGTAATACTATAACGTATATATAATTCAACGATGCATCTGAGTAGGTTATACAGTATCATATACTATAACCCGACCCTGTGTTACTAGCCATCTTCATGCATATAAATATATACACACAGACACTTCACTGTAATACTATAACGTATATATAATTCAACGATGCATCTGAGTAGGTTATACACTATCATATACTATAACCCGACCCTGTGTTACTAGCAGTTCATGTATATGTATATATATATACACACACACACACACACACACACACACTTCACTGTAATACTATAACGTATATATAATTAAGAGGGGAAGAAAATAGAGACCACATTTGGTCGCTAATCAGGAACCCAGATATATAAATTTAATAATTATATTATTATTTAAATAAAATTATAAAATATAAATAAATATTGGTCCCTTTTCAGGTAAACATTGGTCAAAATTAAAAATCACTTTTATATTTACTATCTAAATAATATAAATGTAATCCGTTAACACTTTTGTAATACAAGAGATGAATACACTAAAATATACTCTAACATGCTATATATGTAGTTAAAATTGTACAACGAAGC
>ML374574.1:40647-63618 GCA_005239525.1 Nicotiana knightiana | reverse complement strand
CTAAGTAGAATCCTCTGTCAGAAGTCTGCATCAGCTCCCTGTCGAATCCCCTGCATAAGCCCCTTGTAGAATCCCCTGCATAAGCCCCCTCAATGTGATGTTTTTGGGTCTATTTATATGTTTAGAATGAACCCTAACCGTCTCAAAGACTTCTTTTCTAACTTGGAAACACTTAAAACCCGTCAAAACTCAATTTCTGGCCGTCCCGGGACCCTGGCGTTTCAGCCCAAACGCTTGGGTAAGACCAGGCAGCCCCTGGCGTTAGGGCTCTAACGCCTGGCTAACGCCAGGCTGGGTCAGGCTGTTTGGCTCTGTCGCCCGGCTATCGTCCGTGCGTCCCCTTTCGCGTATTCTTCGACGTATTTGCATCCGTTTAGCCCCGTTTCCATTTCCAATTCACCTACACATAAAACAAACCCTATTAGGCACATACGACGTGTATTTTATCATTAAAGCTTATAAAATTCAAGGTATATAATGCTTAAAATCATGAATTCTAGCCACTCATCAAGATGCAAGATGAGTTGAGCCATCGTGGAGAGGAGCTTGAGAAGCTCATGTCGGAGTCTGTCAAGCTGGAGGCTCTATGTGCTCGAAAGGAGGGGAACTGACCAACCTCCGGGCAAACTTGGAGAGAGCACTTCGGGAGAGGGTCGACCTCACTGAGAAGGTATGCTGGTAGCCACACTTTTATCTTAGTTGCAATGTCTTGTGCTAACCGACTTATTATCTGCTTTTCAGATTGAGCAGAAGGACGCCCTAGCGGAGCGGCTTCGAGAGGAGGTTGCAGTCAAGGGTGACGAAATACTAGATCTGGCTTCGCTGAGTGATGTCGCGGCTTCAGAAAGGGAGGCGCTTTGAGGGAAGCTATCCTCGGTTCAAGACCTTCTCCGATGTGCTCAGGAGGAGGAGGTTGCACTATCTGTTGCCAAGTCTGACGTCGTTGAATATGTCTCCTCATATAAGAGAGACGTTGCTGCTGCAAATGATCGGGCCAGGGAGATATCTGAGAAAGGCAGAGCTAAAGTTGGCTCGGGCAGTTTCTTATGCCCGTATTCAAGCCAGGAGAAAATCCCTCTAGGAAGTGAGTGCTAAGGGCATCGATCTTTCTGCCGAGATCGAAGAAGCCAGAGCCTTGGAGGAAAAAATGGAAATGCCGACTACATCGGACGAGAGCTCTGACAGCGGCTCAGACAGCAGTGAAGGCGGAGAGTAGACTCTCCTATTTATTTTGCTTTCTTCTCTTTCTGCATATAGGACCCTTCGGGGGAATTTTTTATTTGTAAAAACACCTCTGTAGATATATTTTTTGAAATAGAATATTTCTTGTCACATATTGCACAAACTTTGTCTCACAATGTTTATGCACCAGTTGACTTTCATGCTTCAATTCTTAGCTCCTCGGAACTCACACTTGCAATAGTAGATCCCCCCGAGACCGGACGCCTTCTCGAGGCTAGGTTGGCATATGAGCTTTGATACCTCGAATGTTGTATGACGGTATCATTTATGTGACGTGACCATGAACTGACCGACGTGGCCTCACCGGTACATTTCCCCAAACGTTTATGAGGACTTTGTCAAAAATTGAATGGCCTTCAAGGTAGTTAGTTGNTATATATATATATATATATATATATATATATATATATATATATATATATATATATATATATATATATATATATATATATATATACATATATATATATATATATATATATATTTGCTCCTTCTTCATTATAACTCTTCCATCTTTGCCAAACTTAGATTTCCTTTCAACTTTCTCATCCCTTTCCCATTTTTGCGAAAACTGCTTTCATCCATTCCTCCTTATCCCTGCTTGAGTGGTTATGGCTGTCGTGCCCGAATTTGTTCACTAAGAAGAGGGAAATTCTTTCTTTGCTCCTATCCTGGCCGGTAGTATACCGCCGGCGTATGGTGAGTTGACTTCGTACTGCTTTGCTCCGAAGAAGGACTTCGCATTAGAGAAACCCTTCGATGCCCCGGGCCATCGAGAGCATGCTTCGAGGTTCGTCCGATCAATCGAAGAAAACCACCTCGAGGCCGTGAGGAGAGACTGTGGCTGGGGGGAAAATGTGATGCTGCAGATACCCTCTCGAAAAGATAACGTTATGACTTATGTAGAGGGATACTTGACTGTGTATACGTACCCGTTTACATTAGGCCCCCTCGACCGGCTCGTGCTCGAATTATGCAAAAGGTATTGAGTCACCTTGGCACGGATTCATCCGTCCTTTTGGCGGATAGTGTTGATGATGAGGTACTTCACCGAAAAGGCTGAGCTCGAGTTTACCCTCAGCCACCTTATTAGATTATATCGGCCTCAGCATTATCGAGGCCTGATTGCGTTACGACGCCGGTCCACCAGACCTTTCATTGCTAATGATGATGAGCATCAAAATGGAAAATGGATGAGTCACTTTGTTCGAGTGAGGACCGTCGATATCACTCCAGCGGAGTTCCTGCCATTTCCCGAAAAATGGAACTTCAGACGTAAGTTCCACGTCGTACCTTAGTGTTTCTTGCTTTCACCGATTCGTAAGAGTGTTTCTTTTTTCTTTTTCAGTGGTCCCGTGGGTGCTGGGGGAGGTCCCCGATCTTGCGGACTGGACTCGGAGGCTGGCAGTTTCCTCATCGTACGACGAATGCAAGTGGTGTGATCTGTCGAAGGGCAGATGGAAAGCAAAGCACCATGGTACGAGCCGCATGGTTGCCCTTTTGATGAATGTTTTCTTTTGTGTATACTAATTTTGCCACCGCAGGTGTTGGTGGGTTTCCCGAAATGAGATTGTTCCACTTCGAGAAGCGGGAAGGCCCGGAGGAGGACAATAAATGAAGAAGATCCTCTGCAGACAAGGACATCCTCAATGAAGCGGGGCCCTCTCGGAGACATAAAGGAGATGCCGTTACTGAGGAGAGATTTATATACGTTAGTCATTCTGCGGACACCATATCTCCTCGGGGGGATGATTCTTTGTCTACGACTCGAGCTGGGGGCCCTTCCGAGGTTGCCGATTCTACCAGGCTTGAGACCTCTAACTTCGAAGAAGACGTTCCTCGATAGAGGAAGAGAAAAAACTCCACCATCATCTGCTTCAGCGCTCGAAGGTACTTCGAGGGACGCTCAGAACCAGGGGCTGCCTGAACCAAGTGAGGTATCGAGTGGGCATGCCCCTATTGAGAGAGGTTCAACTGGGGCCGATGGGGCCAGGCCAGTAGATGCATGTTCAACTTTTAAGGAGGCTCAGCGGTTCTGCTCCGAGGTGAGTTCTGATCGGCCTTGTTGGCTTGTTAGCTATGAATCTTCATCTTTTTGAACCGAAGTTTCTCTTTTGTAGGTTTTTGACAAACTCAAGCTCGAGCTGCTTCACTATGAAACCAGGTTGCGAGAAGCTTTGGGTAAGGAAAAATCTCTCAAGCTTCTTTGCAATAAGAAGACAAAAGAGTTTATACATCTTCGGGCAGAGATGCATCGGGGCCGGAATTATGAAGGCAATATCGAGCGTCGGGTAACCCTTACCCTGAAAGAGTATGTGATTTTTTTATCGCTTTTGGGAACTAATGCTTTGGTGCTTCAGCTGCAGGGAAAGACCGAAGCGTTGGAGTGCCTTTGGGGCGAAGTCAGGCAAGTTAATTCCGAATCCCAAGCATGAAGGCGCAAATAGGCGTACATCATGCAGCCCAAAAGAATTCTTTGGCCAAGGTTGCTACTACAAAGACCCGTAAA
This sequence comes from Nicotiana knightiana, assembly GCA_005239525.1. NCBI lineage: Eukaryota > Viridiplantae > Streptophyta > Magnoliopsida > Solanales > Solanaceae > Nicotiana > Nicotiana knightiana. Next base: position 59,867 of record ML374574.1, on the reverse strand, counting down.
ATTTCATGGCTAAAAATAATGCCCAAATAGGTCCCCTTGTTGTTATAATTGTAGAGATTCTTAAAATGGACCCTTTTTGAGTAAAAAGTACCCCGGGACTCAAAAGATAGAATTTTCCAGAGTTGCATTGTTATGCGACGCACTAGGCAATCACATAACAGGTATGCGGACCGCATAGTGGTCGCATACATGGACATTCTGTTGTCCAATTTGAGGACAGCTATGTGGCCCAAGATGCGATCGTATTTTGGGAATGCGGACCGCATAGCTGTCGCATTCTTGCAACTCTATTTTGCGGAGGAGGTTATGCGACGCACTATGCGATCACATAACAGGTATGCGGACCGCATAGTGGTCGCATACCTGGGCAGTCTGGGTTTTTTTTTTTGGCCCATTTGAGGGCCATTTATGCAACAGAAATGCGGACCGCATAGCAGGAATGTCGCATTCCTGACCGCATTTCTACTTCGGGACTTTTGAAATTCTAATTTTTATACCCGACCGCCAGTTCATAAAAACACTTACCCCCTTCTATTTTAATGATTTTCAGAACAAAATAGAGAGGGAAGAGAGAGTTCTTGAGAGATAAGGTTCCATCTTCACCCAAAATTAATTATTCACTATCACTCGGTCCTGGAAGTTACTGAGTAATTTTCATCTTCTTCACTCCAAGAGGTGATTCCCCACCCCATTTCCTTTTAATTCCCCGGTTTTGGCTAAAAAGGATAGAACACATAAATTGATTCTTGGAGATAATATACCTTGCATGCATGTAAGTTAAACTCCCTAATCTAGTAAAGGGAAACAAGTTTGGGTAATTATTCACAAAAAGGGGGTTAGTAATCTAAGGGGTCACATAGCGTTCGATAAAATGCCTAAATGAGTTCGATTTATGTTTATGCTTCCTAATTCTAAGTGAAATATGTCACATTGTGGAATAGATTGACGGTGCTAGATGGTCCGATGATTTGTGATAAAAAAAATTAAAAGGGAATTCTGATTCAAGGTATGTATGGATAACTTTAATCTTTGTAGAGTCATCTTGTTGGTGTCCGAGCTCACGGTATGAAATTCTTACTTGAGCATATGTGAATTGATTGTCGTGTTGTGTCGAGGTGTAAGATTTCATTCTCTGATTTTCTTAGTCGATTACCATGATAATTTCGATTGTGAAGGGTGATTCTTTGTGTTTATCCTATTATGTGTAAGGTTCGTTAAATGTTCGAATATGTCAATATGACAGTATGTGCTACTAAATGAAAGAATGTTAACGTACCCTAATGTGGGAATGTATCTAATTGCTAAGGGCCGAGTGTGACAAAGGATGAAAAGAAACTGTGGAATGTTTTAATTGAGTTAAATAATTATGGCAACACCATATATGAATTATAGTTTGGTAAGGATTATTGTGCCTTGACTTCATACAGTTGTTGGTTGATCTGAACTTATGTTCTTGATGATGAAAATCCCTGTGATATAATTGTTGGTTATTGTTGCTATCAAATATGATTATACGGTGGGATCGGGTGGCGCGCTGCAACACGAAGTAATAAGGGTGGAGAGGTAATAAGGGTGAAATGTGATTGTATGGTGGGATCGGGTTGCGTGTCGCAACACGAATTAATAAGGGTGGAGAGGTAATAAGGGTGAAATGTGAATGTACGGTGGGATCGGGTTGCGCGCTGCAACACGAAGTAATAAGGGTGGAGAGGTAATAAGGGTGAAATGTGAATGTACGGTGGGATCGGGTTGCGCGTCGCAACAGTTGAACAATTGAAATAAGTAACTGTGGAATCTTCATTTGTGATTTTCGTCTATCTGTGTGGTACTTGTGTGGTTACCCTGACTGTATTCTAGTTGGGTACTGTTGATTTTACTTAGAATAAACTTGTTCATACATACTAGTACTATTCAAACATACTAACGTCCCTTTTGTCGGGGGCGCTACATCTTTTATATGGATGTAGGTGGCTCCACAGCAGGTAGCTCAGACCGCCGATAGTGGTGCCTCCCTTCCGTTCCTACAGCAGATCCGGTGAGCCTCATTTTCTCTCGGGGCCGTGTGTAGTCTATATCATCTCTTTTGTATATGTTATGTCTTCTAAGGTATAGTCGGGGCCTTGTTTCCGGCAAGTATTGTGAGAACTCTTAGTACTCTTAGAGGCTCCGTAGACATGACGTGGGTTGTACATATATGTATTTTGGGCAGTAATTGTGTTTACTAGTAATCATGGTCCGAATCGGAATTATTGTATGTTTTGTGAGTACCAAATGTTGAAAGGATAAAGGATGAAATGAACTCAAATGGTAAATTCATGCTTAAACTCTAAATTGCTAATTCATGTGGAATAATGTATATTGTAAACACAGGGTAATGCGTTAGGCAGGAAAGGCAATCCAGGTCTGCTTGACCGGGATCATCCGGTTGGGCGCCAGTCTCGTTCCTCGATTTTGGGGCGTGACAAACTTGGTATTAGAGCCTAAGGTTTTTAAAGTGTCCTAGGATGTCTCAGAGCCGTGTCTAGTAAAGCCCTTCTTATCAGTGTGTTGTCAACCACATCTATAATTAGGGGGTTGCATGGACATTTAGGAAAATACCCTCTCATTGTTACTCTGTATCGTGCGATGAAGTGGAAGGTGAGAACATCTTTATCTAACTCTTGCATTGTCCCAATTTTCAGAAGATGGCACCCAAGAAGAGAGCTCGACTCGGCCCAGAGGCCAATGCCACCCCAGGAGTGGTCACAAATTCTCCAGCTGCTGGTACGGGTGTGAATGATTCCCCGGCCACAAACCAGCCCGACTCCTCCACTCCAGGCCAGACTATCCCTGTTCCTACTCCAGCGGAGGATGCTGAAATCCCTCCCGCTAACGTTCTTGATCCCTCCTCAGCCCCGGCTTCCGGTCTTGATATTTTTGATGGGGACCTCAAGGGAGCTATTCAGATGTTGACTCAGCTAGTGGCCTTCTAGGCCCAAAGATCTCATGTCGCCCCTACGTCCTCTAGCGAGCAAAGCAACTAGTTTCTGCGGTTAGCCCCTCCAGAGTTCACAGGCACCAACCTAGAGTCAGATCCTCAGGACTTTATAGATGAAATGTGCAAGACTCTTTAGGTTATGAAGGCTACAAAGACAGAGGGGGTTGAGTTGGCTTCCTATAGGCTAAAGGGAGCAGCGTATTCGTGGTTTGAGATGTGGGAGGGTCCCCGTGGGGAGGGGATCCCTCTGGCGAAGTGGGATGAGTTTTTTGATGCCTTCATGGATCATTTCTTTCCTGTCGAGACTATGGCAGCCCATGCTGTGGAGTTTGAGGTCCTTAAGCAGGGAAACATGAGTGTGTGGGAGTACCACATGGAGTTCCTGTGCCTGTCCAAGTATGCCATCCACATGATGCCAACTATGGAGGCTAGAGTTCGACGATTTGTTCAGGGCCTTGGTCCCTTGGTTGTTAATGAAGCTGCTACAGCTGCCTTGCATTCGGATATGAATTATGGGAAGATCATGGGATTCGCCCAGGCTACAGAGGCTCGGAAGTTGAAGATAAGGATGGAGAGAGAGAGTGGTAGTAGGACCCGGTCAGCGGACAACCCTGGGAGTTCAGTTGCAGGTGGGAGATCAGCCTTTGGGAGGGGTTCATCAGGGCCATCCCAGCCCTATGCTCAGTCCTCAGCCAGTGTCCCGTCATCAGGGCACAGTTATCAGCAGGGAGGTTGCTTTGGACCAGGTTCAGATAGCAGGAGGTTCTATCAGTTAGGTCGTTTAGGTGGAAGGTTCCAGCAGCAACGTAGGGCCCTATAGATGCATAGAGAGAGGCCATATCCAGCGAGACTGTCGTGCACCCAGTCAGGGCACGGGTAGGGGTACTACTCAGCCATCCAGCTCTTCAGCCGCTATGTCTTCAGCACGCCCTCCAGCTCCAGCAGGGCGCAGTGTAGCTAGGGGTGGAGCACAGAGTCGAGAGGGACCCAGTCGATTCTATGCTTTGAGTGGTCGCCAGAGTGCGGAGTCTTCCCAGATGTCGTCACAGGTATTCTGATTGTCCAAATGCATGATGTTTATACTCTTATTGATCCCGGGTCTTCATTGTCCTATGTTACTCCATATATTGCTTCAAGTTTTGGGATAGAACCCGAACAACTTCATGATCCGTTCTCTGTGTCGACTATGGTTGGTGATTCTATTACGGTCGCACGAGCCCATAGGAATTGTGTTGTCACGGTGTGTGGTCGGGATACCACGACCGATCTTATTGAGCTAGGAATGGTGGATTTTGATGTTATCAAGGGAATGGATTGTCTTTACTCGTGCTTTGCTAAACTCGATTGCCGAACCAGAATTATGAGGCTCGAGTTTCCTAATGAACCAGTTATCGAACGGAAGGAGAATGATGTTCTACCGAGGGGTAGGTTTATTTCCTACCTCAAGGCCTCAAAATGATCAAGAAGGGTGTATCTACCATTTGGTTCGGTTTGCGGACACCACTTCAGAGGTGCCTGCTCCCGAGTCCGTGCCGGTTGTGAATGAGTATCTAGAAGTATTTCCGGATGAGCTTCCTGGAGTTCCGCCAGATAGAGAGATTGAATTCGGGATTGATGTATTGCCAGATACTCAGCCTATATCTATTCCACCCTACAGGATGGCGCCAGCGAAACTGAGAGAGTTGAAGAACAATTGAAAGATCTATTGGAAAAGGGTTTCATTCGGCCAAGTGTGTCACCTTGGGGCGCACCGGTTCTTTTTGTCAAGAAGAAGGATGGATCGCTTCGGATGTGTATTGATTATCGGCAGCTCAACAAGGTCACTATCAAATCCAAATATCCATTGCCTTGGATAGATGATTTGTTCGACCAGTTGCAAGGTGCTAGGTTCTTCTCAAAAATTAATTTACGGTCCGGGTATCACCAGTTGAAGATCAGGGAGCAGGATATTCCTAAGACCACCTTCAGGACCCGTTATGGGCACTTCAAACTTCTGGTAATGTCTTTTGGGCTAACCAATTGCCCAGCAGCTTTTATGGATCTTATGAATCGGGTTTTCAAACCGTTTCTTGACTCCTTTGTGATTGTCTTCATTGACGACATCCTTATTTATTCGCGGAGTTAGGAAGATCATGTTAATCACCTTAGGGCAGTTCTGCAGACCCTTCATCAGCACCAGTTGTATGCATAGTTTTCAAAATGTGAGTTTTGGCTAGAATCAGTCACCTTTTTGGGCCATGTTATTTCCAGGGAAGGGATTCAGGTTGATCCCCAAAAGATCGCAGCAGTAAAGGATTGGCCTAGACCGACGACCCCAACAGAGATTGGCAGTTTCTTGGGTCTAGCTGGGTATTATCAAAGATTTGTGGAGGGATTCTCTACTCTTGCCTCCCCACTTACTAAGTTGACGCAGAAAGCAGTAAGGTTCCAGTGGTCCGATGCTTGTGAAAAGAGTTTTCAAGAATTGAAATTGAGATTGACTTCAGCGCCGGTGTTGACCTTTCTAGAGGGTACAGAGGGATTTGTGGTTTATTGTGATGCTTCAAGGGTTGGTTTGGGGTGTGTGTTGATGCAGTGCGGGAAGGTTATAGCGTATGTTTCTAGGCAACTCAAGAATCACGAGAAGAATTATCCGATGCATGATTTGGAGCTCGCAGAGGTTGTGTTTGCACTGAAGATCTGGCGGCATTATATTTATAGTGTCCATGTGGACGTGTTCACAGACCACAAGAGTCTTCAATACTTATTCAAGCAGAAAGAGTTAAACTTAAGGCAGTGAAGATGGTTGGAGTTCCTCAAGGATTATGATATGAATATTTTGTACCATCCGGGGAAAGCGAATGTGGTGGCTGACTCCCTTAGTCGGAATTCCATAGGTAGCTTGGCTCTTTGGAAGCAGATCAGAGGTCTTTGGCTCGGGAGGTTTATCAATTGGCTAGTCTGGGGGTCTATCTTTCGACCTCAGACGCAGGGGATGTCGTGGTGCGTAATGGAGCAGAATCTTCACTTGTAACTGAAATCAAGGAAAAGCAATTCAGAGATCTAGCATTGGTACAGTTGAGAGAGGAAATCCTGAATCACAATACCTCGGCATTTTTGCTCGGCAATGATGATGGTGTTTTGTGGTGCCAAGGGAGGCTATGTGTTCCGAAGGTGGATGATCTTCGGAAAGGGTAATGGCAGAGGCTCACAATTATAGGTATTCAGTACACCCAGGTTCTACGAATATGTATCATGATCTCAAAGAGATTTATTGGTGGAATGGTATGAAGAGGGGTGTGGCGGACTTTGTGGCTAGGTGTCCGAATTGTCAGCAGGTGAAGGTCGAGCATCAGAGGCCCGGTGGGTTGACGCAGCTTATGGAAATACCAATGTGGAAATGGGAGATGGTCAATATGGACTTTGTGGTAGGGTTACCCCGCACTCAGCGCAAGTTCGACTCAATTTGGGTGATAGTGGATCGACTCACAAAATCAGCTCACTTCTTGCCAGTCAAGTCCACCGATACTGCAGAAAAGTACGCTCAGTTGTATATCAAGGAAATAGTCAGACTCCATGGCACTCCAGTTTCTATTATCTCGGATCGAGGGGCCCAGTTCACAGCTAACTTTTGGAGGAAATTTCACCAAGGTTTGGGTACTCAGGTAAATCTCAACACAGCTTTCCACCCACAGACAGACGGTCAAGCAGTGCGGACTATTCAAACGCTTGAAGATATGTTACGAGCTGGCGTTTTAGATTTCAAGGGTAGCTGGGATGATCACTTGTCGCTTTTAGAGTTTGCTTACAATAAACTTCCACGCTAGTATTCAGATGGACCCATTTGAGGCATTGTACGGAAGAAGGTGTAGGTCTCTGATTGGATGGTTCAAAGTTGGCGAAGCAAAATTTCTAGGGCCAGATCTCGTGCAGCAGGCTATGGAAAAATCTAGAGTCACTCAGGAGAGGATGAAAACTGCTCAGAGTCACCATAAATCTTGTGTGGATGTTCGTCGTAGGGATTTGGAGTTTCAAGTAGATGATTTGGTGTTCTAGAAGATATCTCCCATGAAGGGAGTAATGCGGTTTGGGAAGAAAGGGAAATTGAGCCCTAGGTATGTCGAGCCGTATGGGATAGCTCAAAGGATAGGACAGGTGGCTTATAGACTGGAATTGCCCCCTAAAATGTCATTAGTGCACTCATTGTTTCATGTGTCCATGTTGAAGAAGGTGATTGGAAATCCATCCTCCACGGTGCCGGTTGAGACGGTTGAAAATAATGAAGGATTGTCATATGAAGAGGTTCCAGTTGCTATTCTTGATAGGCAAGTCCGTAGATTGAGGAACAAAGAGATTGCTTCTGTTAAAGTGTTATGGTGAAGTCAACAAGTCGAGCAAGCCACATGGGAAGCGGAAAATGAAATGAAAGAGAAATATCCCCATTTGTTTGAACAAGTCCGGTAATGGTTTGAAAATTGTAATTCCTAAGCAATTATATGTTGTGTCAAATTTTGTGCAAAAGAACCCCATCCCCCCCCCCCCCCCCCCCCCCCCCCCCAATTGCCCTACTATTGTAACTTCTCAAGTTGTGCCATATTTGTGTATGTTGTGATTATTTGGGTGATGTGCAACTCCTTGAAGTAAGATAAATTATGTGCAATTCATGTGATAGTTAAATGGTATGCAAGTTTGTGGTGTTAACTGAAAAAGTTATAGCATGTTGAAGTAATTGAACTGCATACGACTTGTTGAGGTAACCCAACTATATGCGAGTTGATGGAGTGACTGGTATTGTGTGAAATTTGTTAAACATGTGTTTTGGGGGCTCTCTGATAGGTGGATAGACCTATATTCAAAGGAAACTCTGACAAAATTTCCAAAAATTACCGGAGTTAGTGAAAATTTGGGGGTTGGTTTATTATGTGTTTTTCCTACTCTAGTGATTCCCCGATCCTCATTCGAGGATGAATGGAGGAGAATGTAAAGACCCGTAAAATTTCATGGCTAAAAATAATGCCCAAATAGGTCCCCGTGTTGTTATAACTGTAGAAATTCTTAAAACGGACCCTTTTTGAGTAAAAAGTACCCCGGGATTCAAAAGATAGAATTTTCCAGAGTTGTGTTGTTATGCGACGCACTATGCGATCGCATAACAGGTATGCGGACCGCATAGTGGTCGCATACATGGACAGTCAGCTGTCTAATTTGAGGACAGTTATGCGGCCCAAGATGCGATCGCATTTTGGGAATGCGGACCGCATAGCTGTCGCATTCTTGCACCTCCATTTTTGTGGAGGAGGTTATGCGACGCACTATGCGATCGCATAACAGGTATGCGGACCGCATAGTGGTCGCATACCTGCGCAGTCGGTTTCTTTTTAGCCCATTTGAGGGCCATTTATGCGACAGGAATGCAGACCGCATAGCACATTCCTGACCGCATTTCTTCTTCGGGACTTTTAAAATTCTAATTTTTATACCCGACCCCCAGTTCATAAAAACATTTACCCTCTTCCATTTTAACGATTTTCTGAACAAAACAGAGACATGGAAGAGAGAGTTCTTGAGAGAGAAGGTTGCATCTTCACCCAAAATTGATTCTTCACTATCACTCGGGCCTGGAAGTTATTGAGTAATTTTCATCTTCTTCACTCCAAGAGGTCAGTCCCCACCCCATTTCCTTTTAATTCTCCAGTTTTGGCTAAAAAGGGTAGAACACATAAATTGATTCTTGGAGATAAACGCCGATACCTTGAATGCATGTAAGTTAAACTCCCTAATCTAGTAAAGGGAAACGAGTTTGGGTAATTATTCACAAAAAGGGGGTTAGTAATCTAAAGGGTCACATAGTGTTCGATAAAATGCCTAAATGAGTTCGATTTATGTTTATGCTTCCTAATTCTAAGTGAAATATGTCACATTGTGAAATAGATTGATGGTGCTAGACGGTCCGGTGATTTGTGATTAAAAAAATTAAAAGGGAATTATGATTCAAGGTATGTATGGCTAACTTTAATCTTTGTAGAGTCATCGTGTTGATGTCCGAGCACACGGTATGAAATTCTTGCTTGATCATATGTGAATTGATTGTCATGTTGTGTCGAGGTGTAAGATTTCATTCTCTGATTTTCTTAGTCGATTACCATGCTAATTTTGATTGTGAAGGGTGATTCTTTGTACTTATCCTATCATTTGTAAGATTCGTTAAATGTTCGAATATGTCATTATGGCAGTATGTGCTACTAAATGAAAGAATGTTAACGTACCCTTATATGGGAATGTGTCTAATTTCTAAGGGACGAGTGTGACAAAGGATGAAAAAAATTGTGGAATGTTTTAATTGAGTTAGATAATTATGGCAACACCATATATAAATTACAGTTTAGTAAGGATATTATACCTTGACTTCATATAGTTGTTGGTTTATATGAACTTATGTACGGTAGAATCGGGTTGCGCGCCGCAACACGGAGTAATAAGGGTGGAGAGATAATACGAGTGAAATGTGATTGTACGGTGGGATCGGGTTGCGCACTGCAACACGAAGTAACAAGGGTGGAGAGGTAATAAGGGTGAAATGTGATTGTACGGTGGGATCGGGTTGCGCGCCTCAACACGAAGTAATAAGGGTGGAGAGGTAACAAGGGTGAAATGTGAATGTACGGTGGGATCGGGTTGCGTGCTGCAACAGATGAACAATTGAAATGAGTAACTATGGAATCTTCATTTGTGATTTTTGTATCTGTGTGGTACTTGTGTGGTTACCCTGACTGTCTTCCAATTGGGTACTATTGATTTTACTTAGAATAAACTTGTTCATACATACTAGTACTATTCAAAGGTACTAACGTCCCTTTTGTCTGGGGCGCTACATCTTTTATATGGATCTAGATGGTTCCACATCAGGTATCTCAGACTGCCGATAGTGGTGCCTCCTTTTCATTCCTTCACCAGATCCGGTGAGTCATATTTCCTCTCGGGGCCGTGTGTAGTCTATATCATCTCTTTTATATATGTTATGTCTTCTAAGGTATAGCCGGGGCCTTATTGCCGACAAGTATATTGAGAACTCTTAGTAATATTAGAGGCTCCGTATACATTATGTGGGTTGTACATATATGTATTTTGGGCAGTAATTGTGTTTACTAGTAATTGTGGTCCGAATTGAAATTATTATATGTTTTGTGATTACCAAATGTTGAAAGGATAAAGGATTAAATGAACTCAAATGGTAAATTCATGCTTAAACTCTAAATTCCTAATTCATGTGGAATAATGTATATTGTAAACACGGGGTAACGTGTTGAGCAGGAAAGGCAATCCAGGCCCGCTTGACCAGGATCATCCGGTTGGGCGCCGATCTCGTTCCTCGATTTTGGGGTGTGACAGCTACCCTCGAGATACAACTTCGAAATGCCCGAGAAGATATCTTGATTCAGACGAGCAGGATTGCCAAGCTCGAGACTGATCTTTTAGATCTGAAGGCCGAGGTCGTAGATGCTCGGGCTGAAGCTGAAGAAGTTCGGGCGAAGGCCGATAAGAAGGTGGCAGTCTATTTGAAAGATGTTGCCGATGCTCGGGCTGAGCTGAGGGGAGTTTTTAATAGAGAGAGGAGGGGCAATGAATATGCCCGATGTAGGTCCCGGAAGGAGACGCTTGAAGCGATTCATGCTAGGGGATTTGATCTCTCGGAAGAGATAAAGCAGGACAAGGCGGATGAGATCGACGCCAAGTTTTTCCTTTCTTCTGGTGCAGATGCTGGTATTTGAAGGCTTCCGAGGGAACTGGTCCCTAGAGTAGATTAGGTTTCCTTCTTTGTTCTTTGTAAAAACTCATGTGGGAGCGTTGTAGATGTATATTTGTAAGGTACATATATATATCAAAGATTCTTTTTTTATTCTGATTTGCTTTGTCGATAATCAGCCCGATGAATTGGTCTTCGAGATAAAACCCTTGGGGTTATACATTGGCCCTGAGGCTTTTTAGGCTAGCCCGTGGGCTCTTATGTATTAGGGTCGGTACGACCTTCGGTGTGGCTGGCGACTCATGCTCTTACGCGTTTGGCCCCTAGGCACTTTAGTTAACCGTTTCGGGCTCAGTCTACGAGTCGGATTTGACTCGAGCTCATCGGCCCTTAGGTTTTTAAATTGGCCCTGGGGCGCTTTTGGTCGGTACGACCTATAGCTGGCGACTCGGGCTCTTACGCTTTAGGTCGGTACAACCTTTAGTGTAGCTGGCGACTTAGGCTCTCACGTATTTGTCCCTTAGGTGCTTAGGTTAACTGTTTCGGGCTCAGTCTCCGAGTTGAATTTGACTCGAGCTCATCGTCCCGTAGGTTTTTAAATTTTCCTTGGGGTGTTTTTGGTCGGTACGACCTGTAGCTGGCGACTCAGGCTCTTACGCTTTAGGACGGTACGTCTTTAGTGTAGATGGTGACTTAGGCTCTTACGCTTTAGGTCGGTACGACCTTTAATGTAGTTGGCGACTTGGGCTCTTACGCTTTAGGTTGGTACGACCTTTAATGTAGCTGGAGACTTAGGCTCTTATGCTTTAGGTCGGTACGACCTTTAACCGGTTCTTTTTGAAGTTCTTTCGAAGTAATTTATAGGCCTGTGATTTTATGGCGACAGACGGACGGCTCCGAGTCGCTTTTGGTTTGGACGGAGCCTTATGACGGTGGTTATTTGTATTTGGTCGTAGCCTTTTAGTCCCCGAGTGAGATAGCCTCGGCGTCTATATCGAGGGTATGCCTTTTTAGGGGTCTTATAAGTTTGATATATAGCCTTGACTTCGGTATCGGGATTATGCCTTTTTAAGGTCTTATAAATTTATACATGACTTGCTTGAGGTCTTACAGTTTTGATGTTGCCTCATGGAGGGCTTATGAGTTTTAAGTTGCCAGCCCTGAGGTATTATGGCTATGACTCGACTGTCGAGGATAGTGCATGAGCCAGAGTTTGATATTGCCTCATGCAGGGCTTATGTTGTTTGGTGTTGCCTCGTGGAGGGCTTATGAGTTCGAAGTTTCCAGCCCTAAGGTCTTATGGCTTCGAGTTAGACAGCTTGATGAGCCGACATTCGAGGGCAGTCCCCAAGCTGGAGTTGGTATTGCCTCATGGAGGGCCTATGTGCTTGAAGTTGCCGGCCCTGAGGTCTTATGGCTTCGAGTTTTTGGTGCCTCTATGGGATGACTGTCGAGGACAATTCCAGAGTGGTCGATGAATTTTGGGCCCTGGAGCCGCTTCTTGTAAAAATAATAGACTTTTCTGACACGTGAAGTGTTTTGACAATGAAAGATTCTTCTCCGATTACTTGGTACAAGTATACATGTTTTTACCATTGAGGGTTCGATTGTTCTATGTGGACACGGTTCATTCGACCGTTTCATCTAGTACATCATTCTCCTGTCGAGACCCTCTTTGGCATATTTTAGTGATCTCTCGGGGGGATGCCTCCCAGTATTTGAGGTTGATCAGAGAGAAGCCTTGAATACTTGGTGATTTCTCCTCAGGTAGCATATGGGTGTTGCCTCGTTAAAAATCTCGTCGGTAAAACTCATTTGGAATAAAATATAATGCGAGGGAAAAAGAGCACAACGCATGCTTTAAAACCTAAGGCCTTCGAGCTGGAGGGTTCTCCGAATTGAGCATTTGCACGTAGGTTTGCGTAAAACGTGAAGGAAAGAGGGAGAGGGTTGTACCTTAACTGAATTATGTTGGTCGAGCTACCTGGATCCACGACCACATGTTTAATTTGAAATTTACTTAAAAGAAAAGAAATTACCAGTGCGTCATTGTGAGGTTGAGACAAGGTCTCGATGTCCTCTTCGTTGAATGAAAGGGCATCTTCGGGCATGTAGTTCCGAGTTCGCTTTTCTCTGGTGATGGATATTTTGAAAATGGGTCCTTGGGGGACATCGACTCCTCCGATAATCACATGGATAACATGTTGTGGCTCTTCTGTTTCATTTTTCTTGTTTGCCTCTCTTTCCTGGAACTGATTTTTGGCTCGGTCACTGAGAAACTCTCGAAGGTGCCCCTTGCTAATCAGTCGGGCCACCTTTTCTCAGAGCTGTCTGCAGTCCTCGGTCCTATAGACGTGTGTACCGTGAAATTTTCATATCAATTTGGGGTTCCTTTGAGAAGGATCTGGTAGCACGGGTCTTGGCCACCTGGTGTATTTGATTTTATCTATGACCGATACTATATCGGAAACATCAATGTTGAAATTTTAATCAGATAATCGGGGCGCTTTTATCGGCCCTCCCTGCCTGTCGAACCTCACTTTGTTTACAAGTCCCCGAGGATTTAGGCCTCGGTCCATCCTTTAATCACTTCGAGGTATGTTGCGCCTTGGGATATTTCTCTAATTCTCTACGTATGATTGATACCTTTCTTTGTTCAGTCTTGGATCTCTCTCTCTCTCTCTGGAAGTCTTGATTCCTTTGCTAAGACTCTGCTAGGATATACCGAGCCCAAGGGGGCTTCCAATTGGTCATCCTCGACCCTGATCTTCGATTGATACATGTTGTGTACATCCGCCCAAACCACGATGGGGTAATCGATTAATTTTTGCTTCAGCTGCTTCGAAGCTATTGAGCTCCGCTTATTCAAGCCCTAAGTGAAGGATTGCACCGCCCAGTCATCGGAGACCAGTGGTACTTCCATTCGTTCCAGTTGGAAGTGGGATACGAATTCCCTCAACATCTTGTTCTCTCTTTGTTTGATTTTGAAGACATCAGATTTCCTTGTAGCTACCTTGACGACACTAGCATGTGCCTTTACGAAGGAGTCCGCCATCATGGCAAATGAATCTATCGAGTTCGGGGGCAGGTTATGATACCACATCATGGCCCCTTTGGATAGAGTTTCTCTGAATTTCTAACAGAACTGATTCTATCTCGTCATCTCTTAGGTCATTCCCTTTCACAGCACAAGTGTAGGCAGTGATGTGCTCATTCGGGTCCGAGGTCCCGTTGTATTTCGGGTGATCGGGCATTTTGAATTTCTTCGGGATGGGCTTCGGAGCCGCACTCGATGGGAATGGCTTTTGCACGAACTTCTTTGAATCTACACCCTTAAGAATCGGTGGTGCACACGGGATCTGATCGACCCTCGAGTTATAAGTCTCCACCTTTTTGTCGTTGGCCTCTATCTTATTTTCTCCTGATTTGATCCTTTTAGTGAGGTCCTCGAGCATCTTTATAATAGCGGGGTCGGCTGCTGAACCATTGTTGCCCGACCTCTCCGGTGCCTTTTCACCTCGAGGAGCCGTTTCTGGTGGCGCTGTGCTCGGAGTTTTTTGATGGCTTTGCAGCTGAGCGATGGACACTTATTGTGCTTGCAATATCTCAAAAATGAAGTGAAGGCTAACTTCTCTCTCCCTATGAGCAGGGGCTCTCTATGCCTCACACTGGTCTCCTTCGCGTTTACTTCTGTCTGTATGGGAGCTTATATCGACATGCTTAGCATTACGCGAACCTTCATCGATGGGGATTTGCACTGGTGACCCTTCACGGTTTTTTGGTGGTACACCGGTACCTGAAGTAGCTGGGCCGCTCTCTCCATAGTCCTCAGGGCCGTTGATTTCATGTGCATTTACTGAGTTAGACATTTTCTGACCTGAAATTGAAGATTCTTGGACAAGAAAAAGTGTGAAGAATAACTTGTGTTTTTAGAAAACCAGCACCAAAACAACCACTATTACTTTTAGTCCCACGGTGGGCGCCAAACTGTTTACCTTGAAAATGGTAATTACAATTATATTTGATTAAGTGGTTCTAAAAATACGTGATCTATTTTAATACCAGTTGATTAAGCAGTAGATATTGAATGTGAAGAGAGGAAACGAAATAAGAACAAAAGGAAACAAGATTATGCAAACCGAGCAGCGGAGAGATCGGTCTCGAGGGTGGTCGGTGAGGGCCTCGAGGTCGAGCTTCAGAATCTTGATATTGGGCTATTGATAATGATATAATAGTGTTGAAGGCCTTAAGAGTGGCCTATTTATGATTAATAACAAGTAATAAACGAAGAATAACTCAAGAACACAATAAAATGAAAATTAATGGAGAAATTGTAGAGAATATTTGTAGTTAAAGGGCAGAGCATGTTCTTGTTCTTGTATATTGAGTATCATGTGTAATAAATGCAGATATATGGCTGGTACAGCTTTAATACCACTGTACGAGCTTGTACTAATTTGTATATTTTGTCAGCTTTAACCACGTGCCCCTCGGACATCTCCCACTTTTCTACGATGATCTTCGGTTTGCACTGTCTCGAGGTCGAAGGCTTTCGATATGACCCCTCGATGTCAAAACTCGAACCTTCGAGCCTTCTGAGTGTCGTAGTGACCATAAAATCGGGCTCTCCGATTTTAGCCTATACAATCGGTAACTTTATGAGGATGATATTGACGATATCCTCAGGAAAATTGGGAATTCTTGAGCATTGAATATCGATAAAAGTGTTGCTACTTAGGGTTTTAGTGTTACCCCTTATATATGCCTACTTAGGGTTAAGTTAGTATTACCAACTTAACCTTTTATTTATCAAAAAAATATAAGGGTTAATCTCATAGACCTCCCCTCATTTTTGGTTTCGCCACACTAACATTTCTTGTGATTTACACTATTACACTTACCTCCCTTATTTTGATTTGTTGTAACAATTCTTAACATATTTATTACTATTAATATAAAAACTATAATAAGATAATTTACCCTTTCTTATATACTCTTTTATTGGTTATTTGCAATTTTCTTTCTAAAAATTCCATAGAATAAGAACGTGATACATGGAATAGATAAAAACCCACTTTCTTTATCAATACATTTAGTAAAAATAGCATCGGCTAGCCAGTTTTCAGACTGGTCATTCAAAAATAGTCAGCGTTTGCCAAGTCATTAAAAAATAGTCACTATTTTGCTTCAACAGAGACCGATCCAGCATAATATACTGGAGTTTGGTGCACCTGTGTATGAACCCCCAGCATATTATGTTGGAACTCCAACACATGGAAAATTCCAGCATAATATACTGGAAATTCGAGCACCTGTGTATGAACTTCCAGCATATTATACTGGACCGGTATACTTTGTTGGAGCTCCAGTATATTATGTTGGAGTTCTAGTATACTTATGTTGGAACTCAATTATATTATGTTGGAGTTCCAGTATACTTATGTTGGAACTCCGGTATAATATGTTGGAGTTCCAGTATACTTATGCTGGAACTCTAGTATAATATACTGGAGTATTTTCCAAATTTTGCAAAGTGTTTTCGTTCAGATTTATCTTTACATGAAAAGTGGTTAAATTTCGATTACTTTTGAAAGTGTCGCTATTTTTGAATGACCACTTGTAAATCTGGATATTTTTGAATTTCTTCCATACATTTATGACATAAACTAGTTGGATTAGCCCGGGCTATGCCCGGGCCCAATTACCATTTCTTTATGCATCTTGTACAATAAGTATGAATAACTCCATATATTAGAAATTCAATACTTTTGATTCCCATCAAATATAATTTCCCAAATATTTATTTGAAACACAAGAAATCAAAACGCCGCAGGAGATTTGATATGATCAGAAATAGTTTAGCACTACAAAGCTATATTCAAAATTTTCACTCTGTTTATAAATTTATCACCTTTCTATAAAATTACAAGGCCCACAAGATCTGTCATTAGACGCGGGGCTAATTTTATTAATAGAATTAACGTCGTATACTGATAGATAGACGGGGGATATCTATAAGCCATTTAGCAAACGATAGGGTTAGTTTAGGCCTGTTTCCGTATGTAGTATACGTTTTACATAGACATCCTAAAAGTTTAACAACTTCAAAATAACAAGTTACGATGTTTTACAGGTATCTCATCACAACCTGTTTGGATGATTGTTACCCTTGTATTTCATCGTATTGTTACTTTAAATATATTATTTATACTGCTTGTTACTTATTATTGTTTTGTATTGCTAAATTGATCATTACTTAACGACGAAATTAATTTGATGTGCTCGCGTTGTTATCTTACTTTTTCTTCTCATTCATCCTTAATAATTTTTTAATATTTATATTTCACCCTCTGCACTATTTTAATAATAAGTCTATCTTGTGTCATACTATTTTTATAATGTATCCTTCAAACTGCTGGTGTATGATATTATAAAACGATGAGAAACGATATAATCTATCCAACATTGTAATCATCGAAACAATACAGTATAATACACACAATATAATACGATATACACCATAAAATATGAATAATAATCATCCAAAAAATACAACAAAAGTTGCAATTTAAATGCACGCGTACCCACTTTACTTGCATAAGTTACTCATTTCAGGAAAGTTTAATTATTGAAAAACTCTGTTCTTTTTCTTTTTAAAGGACATATGTTTTTTTTTTCTTTGCACATTATTATTTTTATCTGTTATGCTCACGGTATCATCATATATTTAATCTTGACAAATAAAATACCCCAATGATTTCTTCATATGCATTTCTAATTAGTTTTAATAAGTTTCATCTAGCCTTTCATCCTTTCCACGTCTTTAATTCATCTTACATTTTTTATTTTCCAAATTTTAGTTAGTAGAAATTTTAGTTAACCAATGCAATATTTTTTAACAAAAATAATACTCAGCTACAATAGTTGAAGTGATTTTGTCATTTTGGTAAAAAGAAATTCTCTGTAATAAATTAATTAAATTGAGTTATCTGGTATGCATTTACAAAACATAGCACGTGACTATTACAATAAAAGTGACTTCATCGACTTCCTTACAATATGCTCCCTATGAACGAAAACAAGCACCATCCCACGCAAGGAAAACTGCCACCCAAACCACCAGACATCCACGCCAAATCCACCAAGAACACTACCTCCTTCAAAGACAAACTTTTGACTAATGAACATGAAAAAAACCTATCAAATTACCCAACACCAATATACTTGTCCCCCATGGCAATTGATTCATCTATGAAAATAGGGAAAACAAGCTATGAAGCCAGTCATACCGATCACCATGTCTCAATCACGGGGGAGGATAAGCAACGCATATACTATCCCTGGAGATTCTCAGTCATTATCAAACTCCAAAGAAAAAAATACTCCATCATATCCTCAATAAAAAAATAACCGATCTATGGAAGCCCTCAGAAACCTTCCCACTTATAGACCTGGGATATGACTATTATACAGTAAAACTTAGCTCACAAGAAAACATGGAGATTGCACTCCATAAAGGTCCTTGGTTCATCTTTGGGAGTTTCTTATCAGTTCAACGTTGGGAGCCAAACTTCGTCCCTTCAAGAGCACAACAAACTCTAACAGCGATCTGGACTAGATTACCAGAACTCCCTACGGAATTCTACAATGAGGAAATCCTCAACTAAGTAGGAAACACTATTGGAAGACTCCTCAAAGTGGATGCATGCACCTCAGCTGCGATCCGTGGCCGATATGCTAGAATTTGTGTAGAACTTCCTCTACATAAACAAGTGAAATCACATGTATGGATTGGTACCCATAAACAACAAATCATATATGAATGTGAAAAACTACTATGTCTCTACTGTGGATTTCTAGGTCACTCAACGGGCCAATGTGGGAAAAAACCAACAACTCAAGCAAGACAACAGATCCCACAAGACAAAGAAGCAACATGAGAACAATATCACGGCAAAGCAGCACAATAAGACCAACATGATCAAGCACAAACAGAACATCACCAAACAAAGAAGAAGTGGCAAACGGTAACTTTCAAAAAAGGAAGGGAGGAAGAATCGAAAAGAAGCACAAGTATTAATGTCAATATTTTTTATGCCTCGACATATAAGTTTTTAACCTCCCAGAAATTCAATTACAAAGCAAAAACTAACAACTTTAACGAGGGTAGAAAAATTATTGATACAAATTATATCCAAAACTCGAAAATCAACTCAAGAAAAAATTCAATGGAGATAGAAACTCCCAATCCGTTCTCTATTCTGCCTTCCCAAACGGCGGACTTGGGAGAAATCAAGAGGCAACAAACAATCTCGTCGAATTCCCAAGGTAAATTAATTAATAATAATAAATACACCATTAAAGGTAATTCCTCTATTAATAACTAAATCGACCCCACTAATTATATTTTACCCCAAGACAACCTATTAAGCCCCCAAATTAATCAAAATATATTAACCACCCTACCCTCTAACCCCCCCCCTCCCATGTCTAGTAATAACTACCCTCCCATAATTACCC
>ML374574.1:0-39618 GCA_005239525.1 Nicotiana knightiana | reverse complement strand
CCCCCCCATAATTACCCTACCTGAGCCCCCCCCCCCCCTTTCCCTAATGAACCTCTGCATGGGCTTAATAATCCTCCACACCTGTAAGAAAAGGAGCTCGTTCTCCAAATGTCCAACCAAAAACAACACGTATCCCAAACCCAATCAACTAATTCTCCTAACGAATCCATTACGCTACTCCATATAAACGACATGCAAAAGGATTCTTCAATCATTGGCATTGATACTCAATCTTCCCTAGGGAAAAACCCTAACTCAAAAAGTATTTCTTCCAATACAAAACATGCCGAGATTCTCATTCCTCAACAGAAAGAGACACATGCTAATACAGATCCTTTGTCTCAATCAAAATATGGCCAACCAAAATACCACCAACCCACAAAACAACCAACCACCAACGATATTCATCCAACCCCCGATGCCGGAAAATCATCAACCCCAATCTTGAATGGAGCTGGGGCTGATGGGGCATGCCATCTCCTTCACCATCACACTGAACGGGAGAGAGACAATCATTGTCATCCACAAATCTCACTACCTCGCCCAACTAATCTCAGAAGGGATCCGACTGACAATGAGCAACTACCAGAACCATATTTGTCTCAACAATATCCTTCAACCAATTGCTCCAAATCTTAACACCATGCATCTCAAGCAATGATGGGGGAATGGCTACAACCTCCACACTTTATGCCACTTCAAACAGCACAACCAGTGATGAACCTTACGTTCTTCACGCCGGAGATAGCCACTTCAATCAATCCAGTATTCACTCCATGGAACACACATGCAACAACTTTTGTAGCATCAAATCCAAACCCCCCCCCCCCCCCCCTCCATCTTCACCACCCAACACCTCACCCACATGCACAAGACGATTTCAATCATCCAGAAGTTTTAATGGAGGACCAAGTTGCTCCAAACCCCTTAATCCCAGAACTAGTAGTGGAAGATTCAAATCTAGACAATGTAAAGGTATTCATCTTCACGGAGAGGCAAGAACAGAGGCAAATTCTCAAATGTCCCGCGACGCTCTACAAATGCACATTAGACATAAGGCCACCGGGAGATCCGTCAGTAGGGGAACATGCAATGATAATTGTTCCCATACAGAGGAGGAATCCAGTGTTTGCACCACGACCAGTGGAGAATGGGGACCTCAACAACACGATGCCTCTAATGAATAGACCAATCTCCTTCATCATCTGGAATATTCGAGGAGGAAATAATAATGCATTTAGGCTTCAATTCAGGGACATGATCGATAACCATCGTCCTAGTATGGTAACCCTACTGGAGACCCGTATGGATAACCACATGCCTCTATTTAACCCATTCGGGTTCACTGATATGATAGAGATACCATCCAACGGGCAGTCAGGAGGCATGGTGATTCTTTGGAATCATAACATTGTCAATGTCCACTCTTTTGTTATGAGATCCCAGGAAATCAGTGCTACAGTAGAGGTAATATCTACTCGCACTACTTGGTTATTTACATAAATAAATGCTAGCAATAAAATTTGTGATAGAAATATTATGTGGGAAAATATTATTAACATGCATAACAATTATAGTGGTCCTTGGTTAGTAGGAGGAGACATCAACGACGTTCTTGACTCCAACAAAAAATTTGGAGGTAATAAAGTGAGTACCAATAGATTAAATTACCTTTGGAATTGCATTAACAAGTGTGGGCTAATGGACCTAGGATACAAAGGTTGTAAGTACACTTGGACCAATAGAAGGAAAAAAACTAAAGGATTAATCATGGAACGGCTTGATAAAATCTTTGTTAATAATGACTGGATTAACGCTTTTGCTAATGCCTCTGTTTCTCACCTCCCTCGATTAACCTCTGATACAACCCCATATTGCTTCAATTAATACCTAAGAGCAATTTTAGACTCCCCAAACCATTTAGAATGGAATCCTGACACCCTAACTTCAAAAATTCCATTAGAGAATGTTGGAGAAACAACAACTACCACTCCTCTGTTAGCTCTTTCCTAAACAAGGTTAACGACTGGAAAATTAAAACATTCGGGAACATCCACAAAGAAAAAAATAAAATATTAGCTAGATTAAAGGGCCTCCAAGAATCCCCCAAATACCAAACTAGCTTCTTCCTTCAAAACTTAGAACGTACCCACCAAGAAGACTACAACAATTATCTAAGAATTGAGGATGATTATCGGAGATTGAGGGCCAGAATTTCTTTGTTACAAGAAGGCGATGCTAACACAAAAAAATTTCATATCACGGACGCCAATAACCGTAGGAAAAACAAAATTATCTTTTTTAAGAATGAGGAAGATAAATGGATTTACGACCCAGTGGAAATTCTAAACCACACTCACAATTTCTTTATCAATGCTTTTACAACCTCTCATGAATCATCCCCCTTAACCAATTCAAATCATGCTCACCATAGCTTTAATAAGATTGATCTATCACCCTTGATAATATTTTATTAACTAATGAAATCACCAATGCAGTTTTCTCTTTTAAACCCTTCAAAGCGCCAGGACTGGATGGATTACATCCATTTTTCTTTCAAAACTATTGGAATATAGTTGGTCCATCAGTAGTCTTCCTCTGTATAGAATCCTTCCTAGCTAATAAAATTCCTCATAATATTAATGATACATATATATGTCTGATCCCTAAAATAGATAATGCTAACAACCTTAAAAATTTCAGACCTATAGGGCTATGTAACACTTTATATAAAATAATTACAAAAATTATAGCCAATAGAATTAAGCCCTTCTTAAAAGACTTAATTGGGCCATTTCAAGCTAGCTTCCTTAAGGGTAGAAGAACCAACGATAATGCTATTCTCATCCAGGAAATTATCAACCAATTCAAACATAAAAAGGGAAAGAAAGCCAACATGATTCTTAAAATAGATCTTGAAAAGACTTTTGACCGGCTAGAATGGTCTTTTGTCCATAGAATGCTTATTTTTTTTAACTTTCCTCCAAAAATATCCAAATTAATCCCCAACTGTATAAGTACGAGTCATATAGCCGTTTTAATCAACGGTTCAAGGACTGATTACTTTAGCCCCACAAGGGGAATAAGGCAAGGTTGCCCTCTATCCCCTTACATTTTCATACTCTGCATGAAAATGTTCTCTCAATTAATCTCCCATAAAGTGGACATCTGTCAATGGGACCCTATTCACCTAAGCCAAAAAGACCCTGGTATCTCCCACTTATTTTTTGCGGAAGACCTTACATTAATGTCACAAGTAAACAAAAAATCATGTGCCACTATTAAGGACAGCCTTACTCTATTCTGTGCATTATCTGGACAAAACATCAACTACCATAAATCAAAAATCATTATCTCCAACAACTGTCCTACAAACACTGCTAAGGATATAGTCACCTTCTTTTTAAAATTGACATTAATTTTGGCAAATACCTTGGCTACCCTGTCCTAAACAAACATCCAATCCATAAAGACTATCAATTCATTATTGATAACATGCATAGGAAACTATCTTCTTGGAAAACCAAGTTTTTGAATATAGCAGGAAGGGCCACACTTGCTAAGTATACTCTTAATTCACTACCCATCCATGCAATGCATTATACAACCTCCCTAAGAAAACTCTAAATCAAATAGACCGTATCCAAAGAGATTTCATATGGGGCTCTACATCGGATTCAAAAAAAAACTCACTACATTGGCTGGAAAAATATCACTAAGCCTAAAGAAGAGGGAGGTTTAGGAATATTAACGGCAAATAATAAAAACATTACTGCCCTAGGCAGTCTTGCTTGGAGATTAATGACTAACACCACATCTATGGTCTAGGTTTTTGATCCACAAATATGCTAGGAGAGATCCCAAGATTATAAAATCCTTTGTATGGAAGAGCATTCAAAAAGGATGGTCCATATGCTCAAAAGGCATCCTTTGGTATCCTTGTGAAAAATCTAACCTTATTCTTTGGTCATCTTACTGGATACCAAATACAAAATCTCTTAGAGAATCCTTAATTAGCCCCCTTAAAAAAGAGGAAACTTCTTTACGCATTAAAGACATCTTATTAAACAATCGATGGAATTTCTCTAAAATATCTTTCCTCATCCCCGAAGAAATCCATCTAAACATCAAAAAAATTCCTTTGCCCCTTAATAAAAATCAAGACACCCCCACATGGTCCAAGAATTCAGATGGATGCTTCACATCACAAAGCTGCTCATTGCTCTTAAGGGATCATACAACAAACCAAGTTGATTTTAAATGGATATGGGACCTACCATGCCCTAACAAGATAAAATTCTTTTTATGGCTATGTCTACACATAAAATTCCATGTAGACAATATTTGAGTCACATTAGAATTAACATCGACAATATTTGTGCAGTCTGCCATAAGGAAGAAGAATCCCCGAGCCATATTTTTCTCAAATGCACCACTTCTAAAAACATGTGGGACAAGCTTGGCTTAAATGTAACCTCTTTTACTAATTCAAACTGGCTAATTAGTATTAGAGACATCCAGGCAAATTATATTTACACTAAATTAACTTGGAACCAATGTTTTCCTTTTGTTATTTGGGGCCTTTGGTTAAATAGAAACAAAAACAATATCAACAATATTAATATAAATCCATCCATCAAAGAAATCGCCAACTTTGCCATACAATATCATCTGATTAATCACAACAATCAATATATTGTTAAAACAACTACAATTTTCATTAGATGGCATGCTCCCAAGGTGGGATGGACAAAGCTCAACATAGATGGATCATTTGAAAACCACCAAAATGGAATAGGGGGAGTATTTCGAAACCACAAAGGAAAGTGGATAATAGGGTTCTAAAAATGTATTCAAGCTCTAAATCCTCTCCATGCAGAACTTCAAGCGATCCACGCAGGGCTTCAAATGGCAGTGCTACAAAAGCTAACACCATTAATAAAAACCAACTCTACAAATATGGATGATTTTTGCTTTTCCTGTTCTTCAACGTCATTAATTTCTTTTTGCGAAACTTAAAATATGAAAAGAGAAATACGGTACAAAAGAAAAGGATCAAAACAACAAATTTTTAGCTCAATTCTAAATATGAAACTATTTTTTTCTTAAATATGAAATTAAATGTACGTACCATAACATCCCCTTCTTAATAGCCTAAACTCCCAAACCATCAGCCAGATCAAGCAAATGAAGTGTGCCCTTCTTCTTCTTCTTCTTTCCGATAACAATCTTGTGTCGGTGTACCTTGACTATTCCGCCGTGTGCTACTAAAATTTGAACCCTAATTTCACATGATTTTCACCCACTTCGGCGTGACGGTTAGACTTTATACCTTTTGATGTAGTAATGAAAAATCCCATAAGTGATGGATTATGAAGGCAGATACCTTAAACAAAGCATGCAATGCATAGCACACGGAGAGCAAAAGCAAGAGAATACTACAAAAGGAATCTAAAATTGGTAAAAACCTACCCGCACTATGTATACACCAAACCAATAGAAGCATATATAGTATTTGTTTGCACATGGAACTCTACCACTTAATCGTGGTTAATCAGTGCATTACTTTACTATATTAAACTACTTAATCATGGTAAGTTTAATTGGTTTGGTGTAAACACCGGGCACGGCAAATATTTACTTGTCAATTGGTGACACCGAAGCCATGATTAGTTTTTGCGCTCATTGCACATTATGTAATGTGGCTATCCCCAGCAAAGACTTGCAGCACTTTGCTGTATATTAGTAGGAAATACCTTTACCAATCAAAACAAAATTATCAATTGATGGTTCTTGACTCAGACCATCCATCTCAATTAAAAAGGGGGTGAAATAGACAAATGTGCATCCAACTGTAGGATGCAAATACATGTTCATCATTATTGTGAATCTTACCCACCAGAAAATCCCCATAAGGTAACATAGAATGGTGACCTAGGAGTAGTTGCTGCTGTAGAAATTTTTCAGGAAACTAGAGAGACCCTGATCATTGGGTGCAAGGTCCTGCACAAGACCTTGGTTACCAACGACGTATTGGCCAATAATATGATGCCTCTGCTTTGAATGATCAACGATGTTCTTCAACTCTTCCATGCCCTTGAACAACAGCATGTCAATTACCTGCAGTATAAAGATGAGTTAAGAAGAAAATCGATAGGCTGCCTTGCATTAATACGAATGAAATGTTAAATAAGGATAAGAGTGTATTCACATGAAAGTATGATCAATAGCAATAAGCATCTTGACAAGAATATCACATAGGTCCAACTTCCCAGAACATGTCAATACACAAGCCAGAAGTGCAAACCGTCCGTGGAAGCTTTTCTGGTTTCTTACCTTATTTTTGTTTTTCCGGGCTTGGGGCTAAGGAGCAGGACATTGTTATAAGGAAGGTCAAGGGCTGCAAAACTTCATATTCATGTTCAGTCTTCAGATAATGCAAACAGGAGCTTAATCAAAGTCATCCCACTTAGTAATGAAGGACTGTGCAAGGTTCTTATTGCACATGCAATTATGTACAGATGCAGCTTCCTCATCTATCAGAGAAGGCGATGTATAAGGACTTTGATATTGATATAGGAGCACCGGATAATTTAATACAGGGCGTTGATATCTTAGATTCTTTTTTATTGTAGACATGGTAAGCCATTTGGAAAATTTATGGAAGAAGTGTTTTGAGGAAAAAAAAAAAGGAAAAAACAAGTTCGTGAAAGAAAAGTGAATTCTGATAGTTTTATATCTTCTGAAGTTTCGTGAGTTTTTTTAATGAGCAAGAAGCTTTTGCAGTTCAAAACGTGAATGTGGACACTGCACACAAAAAATATTTACAAAAAATCTTTTACCAAATAAAGTATTCTTAAAAAATTTCAAATGGTTAGGGAATTTCTTTTGTCCAAGTGACTCCAAATAATCAAAGAAGACACCTTTTAGCACAGGAAAAAGCAAACTTTTGGAAATAAATTCACAATAGTTTGTAACACGGGAAGAAAGGAGAAAATTTCCTCCCGAAAACTCAAAAGAATGTTGTCAAAAGAGAAAGGAAGAAATAGCAATAGTACATATTTGGCATATAAGAATACAGCCCAAGGAAACATCCCAACTCTGGGAAAAAAATTATCCCCGTCCTACACGGACAGAGAAGTAGGAAAATCAACCTTCAGTCCACTTATTGCACCACAAGGCCATAAGCATCTTAGTAAAACATATCTCTATGTCACGCAACAACAACAACAACAACATACACGGTGCGATCCCACAAGTGGGTTCCGGGGAGGGTAGGGTATACGCATACCTTACTCCAACCTTTTGGGTGTATAAAAATTGTTTCCAATAGACACTCGGCTCAAGAAAAGCATTTTTCAATACAGGTTTGAAAATACAAGAGTATAAAAAACTATGATGAAAATACCATAATACAGAAAAGTAATGACGGCAAAAGACAGTAAACCTAACCAAAATAAAAGAATTATCAGTAGCAATAAAAGTGAAGAATAACATAAAGAGAGCATAATAATAATAATACTGGGAAGGAGAAGAGGGAGCAGCTAAGGTGCTCTGAACTAGATCTATGTTCCCCCATCAAAGGAATCGCTAGACTACCTACTAACTTTCTACCTTAGTCAGTCGACTTACTACTAACCTTCTACCCTAATCCTCAGCATCCATGCTCTCCTATCTAGGATCATGTCCTCGATGAGCGGGAGATATGTCATGTCCTGCCTAATCACCTCTTCCCAATTCTTCCTCGCTCAACGTCTAACTCTCTTTAGACCTATCACTATCAACCTCTCACATCCTCACTAGGGCATCATGCTCCTTTTCTTCCCTTGCCCGAACCATCTCATCCTTACTTCCCGCATCTGGTCCGCCACGGAGACCACTCCCACCTTACCCCATATATCTTCGTTCCCGATCTTTGTCTCTCCTAGTATGCCCACGCATTCATCTAAGCATCCTCATTTCCCCTATGTTCTCTATATCACACGATTCAATAAATACTAAGCCTCAAAATTAACTTCCGGAGGATTGCCCAAATAATTGGTGTACATATGACCATTTAAATGATGTACTTCTTGCTGCATCAAGTCTCTATGTATACAATTAGGTAAGACATACAGTCCTATTTTCATATTCTTGCTGGAGACCACACTGCCTAAATAATTGTTTAAGAGAGAAAAACAAACTCAAGTCCCCATTGCTCGTGAGAGAGTTTTAATTCTATAAAGATCCTATAACCAACTACCAATTATACTAATATTACTCTTTTTTTGGTAAGAAAATCATTCACTAATTTGAAAAAATGATGGAACTTCCGATTCTGATGACAGGCAGAAAAAATTGAGCTCCTTATCTGCATCAAAAGCTTAAATAGATTTCATTTACAAGAAAACAAGCCACATTCAATAATTTGAGGTTCTCTAATACTACAACTTCTCTACATTTTTTACTGACACACAAATCTAGAGAAAAGTTAAGAAGACTCCTGCAAACACTAGATCTAGCATACACGTACCAACATGACTAAGCCTTAAGTCCAACTAGTTGGCGTCGGCTCAATGAATCATGCTTCCAATTAATTCTATTTTTTGCTAAGACTGCATGAATTTGGAGAATTTCTGGATACTTTTAGACAAATTCCTTCAATGTGATTTAACGTCTTACCCAACTCCTTTTACCATCTTCAACAATCATGGATTCACACGTATAAATTGGTGCATTTGAACGTAAGCAGGATATAGCTAAAACCCTTGGGGTGCGGCACTTCCCCAGACCCTACGTGATCGTGGAATGCTTCCTGCACCGGGCTGCCCTTATGTGTGTCAGTTGCACCTCATGTTTAATGTAATCGTTGCAGATTTTTCTGTACATCCATCGTAACTTTCGTATTTCTACGATACTCATCTTGTGAAAATGTGGGACCTTAAAGTACCACTATTCAATCCCAATAGAACATTGTTGGTCTTACTACCGTGCTACAGAACTTGCCTTCCATTTGGTAGGCATCCACCTAGCGCATAATACTTCCATATTGCTTTACCATTTCAAAAATCCCTGATTCTATATGTTACAACTTCATCTATCATACCATTCTCTTAGAAAATCAAGACCTAAACATATGAATTGTTTGTATTTGGGTACTGCAATCCTTCTAATCTCATCTAAATTTAGCTCTTATGCAAAAGACAACATAATAATATTAAAAAGAATAAAAAGACAAAAATACGATACAAAACAAAACATAAACATGAAAGTCGAGAAATAGACATCATTATGCTGTTCAAAATCGTTAATCTTCTACAGAAATTTGTTTTTCCTTCTTCATGAGGATTCTGCTCTATATTTTGTACTCAACCCCCTAAAAGAAAATTTTATTTTGTTATTTATAAGGAGAATAACGTGTGCATTTTCCAAGTCTATACTACACGAACTTAGGTATGAGTACGAATCCCTCACAAGTACTTTAGACCTGTAGTAGCTTTATATTGCATCTTAAAATTCTAATATTCCATTGAACTTTTGTATATTCATTCTCCATGTGGACGCCAATCCTGTACTCCACTCCCCAGACCACAAAATTTTCTTTTTGCTATTTAAAAAAGAAATCCTTCATTTTCCAGGTCTACCTAGATGGTAAAAGTATGCATCTCATGCAGGTACATTCAATATTCAGCAGCTTTATAGTGTATCCTAAAAGATCCATATGATGTATAGGCACCAAATTATCGCTGAATTCTACAAGATCCATATGATGTACAGTACCATTACTCCATCTCTCTGCTTTTTTTTCCGATAAGCACCATTCGACATGAGTTTGTTAAAGCAAAATGCAGTTTCCATGTCAAATGGCTGTATGCCAAATTTGAAGAGGGAACAAAGCATAGTGTGAATGTTTTTGTAAGAAAGAGCGCATCCACAAAATGTAGTGTTTCAATAGAAAGTTAAAATGGGTGCCAATGAGAGATGCTAATAGAAATCAAAAGCTGTGAAAATGCAGATATTGGTTAATATTTGACTTTTCTCTTTCCGCAGGGACATTTGTGTCCTAGTTCCCAATGATCATTATAAATATTGGCTGCTATCCAAGTCCCAAAGCAGAAGTGGTAAAATACTAAAATCAAGAGAAACATTATGATCGTAATAAAGAATGGACCAAGTTCTGAAAGGTAAGTGATAATCAAAGAGTTGGTCCGCAATTTCTTTAAGTGAAAACCGTTCATTTATCTATTTCGCAAATTATTTCTTACAAAAAAGCATAACCATGGGCTGTGGCCACAGAAGACAAATAAAGGCAGCAAATTTTACCGTCTCCAAACCTTAACAACAGTGTTTTGGATAGCGTGTGGCGACAAATAGCGACGAGGGCCCGAAGCGCCCGCCTTTTTGATGTGAAGCGACAATTCATACAAAAAAATAAAATATTATATATATAACTAAAAACTCAATAACAATAATATATTAATAAATATATCAATTCACAATATGCAATTAATTCTACTCTATAACTGAAAAAGGAGGAAATTTCAGGTTTGAAGTTTGAAGAAGTTCTCTGCCTCTGCCTCTGCAAAAACAGGGTGCAGTACTGCTGCTCAATCAAAAACAGAGCCAAAAAAAAAGAGAAGAAGAAGAGAAGATCAGAAGAAGAAGAAAGACGAAAAAAAACAGAGCATAAACATACTCTCTGTTATGTTTCTGCTGCACTGTTGCTCGACAAAAAAAGAGAAGATCAGAAGAAGAAGAAGAAGAAAAACTAAAATAAAACAGAGCAACAGACTCTCTGTTCTGCACTGTTGCTCGACAAAAAACAGAGCAAACAAAATAGAAAGAAGAAGAAAAGGAGGAGGAAAAGGAAGAAAGAAAGAAAGGAGAAAGAAGAAAAAAGAAGAAGAAGAAAGGAAGTCGAAGAAGAAGAAAGGAAGTCGAAGAAGAAGCGAAGCTTACCTGGGCTAGGTGGACTTGGCTGCTCTGTCGTTTGAAGGTTGAAGAAGAAAGAAACTTGAAATCACTGCAAGCCCTAATGTTTTAAGTCGCTGATCTATTTTTTTAAATATTTGTGCCTTTTTCTTTCATTTTTTTCAAAAAGCGACGCCACAGCTCGCCTCTCGCTACACAGGCAGAGGCGCTCGCCTTTTACAATTGCAACGCAACACAGTCAAAATAGCGCAGGCTGGTCGCCTCGCCTCGCCTCACGCTATTAGCGCTGAGGCGAGCGCTATTTATAACACTGCTTAACAAGAGTCCCTGACCAACAGTTTTTAAAGTACAACCCCATTTGCACCTGTTCCTTCATAAGTAGCTCCAGATCTCATGATATTCAATAATAGTATTACTTTCATAAAAATAAAAAATTGCGTGATAAGGTATTAAGGTAAGGTTTTTTTTTTCGAGAAGATAAGGTGAGATATTTTTATTAATAAAAAGTACCAAGGAGGTACTATTGAGGTACAACAGAGAGGATCAAGAGTATCATAACAGTTACAGCATCATATCCTCGAAAAATACTTTTATAATTTTATTTAATCCAACAAGCAATATCTCCAAGAAGAAGCAATCTCGACTTCATCAACTATCTAAACAAATCTATTCACCAAACAATAAGCTAGTAGTTATGAAGAGTCAAAAAGTCTCAAACATAATTAAGATCTAAATGAATAATCTCCAGAATCCAGATTTCTAATGAGTTAGCACAGCTATTAAGATTTACTTGATTCACCTGTCTATTAGTTCAAAATATTAATTGATCTATAGTCTTGCTCTTAAAGTCAGCTCAAATCAACA
Organism: Nicotiana knightiana; assembly: GCA_005239525.1. Taxonomy (NCBI): domain Eukaryota; kingdom Viridiplantae; phylum Streptophyta; class Magnoliopsida; order Solanales; family Solanaceae; genus Nicotiana; species Nicotiana knightiana. Next base: position 27,843 of record ML374574.1, on the reverse strand, counting down.
GATTTATGATTTAAATCTTTCTCTTATACTTAAATTGAATTAAAGTATATTTCAGAAATTTGTTTCTAACTAAGGCAAACTCACATAGGGATGGCAGTGGGAAGAGGCGAGGGCAGGACGGGGCGGGTTTAAGGCCATGCGGGACAGGGCGGTTTTGCAGGAACGTGGGTGCGGGGAAGCGCGGTTTTGCAGGAACACGGGTGCGGGACGGGGCGGGTTACACCAATTTCAAAAATATATATATTAGATGGGGCGTGGGTTGTGGGTTGGGAAATCCAATCTGATGAGACCCATGTCTTAAACTAAAACTTTACTACCTGCTGTGTCTCTCCGATTCTCTATCCTAAAGCTAGTTGAAGCAGAAGTAATGTGTTTTCATAAAGGTTTTAGACTAACTGTTAATGGGTTAGTAAATCTTGATTAGTTAAAAGTAATTGTTGAAAAGTATACTTTGGTGGAAAATATCCACGTTTCATTTTGATTAGTTAGCCAACGAAGCCTTGCTTTAGTTAAATGAACTTCAAATTTCTGGAATTTGTGGAGAGATAAAAATAAATAGTTTGTTTATGGAATTTTCAGATATTTTACCACAAACCAAAATTGACGATGCGGAAGGACAAAATAGTGATTTAAATTTTTTTAATCTTGCTGAGCTTTATCTAAATATCTCATTTGGAAATCAAACTGCAGGTTAGAGAACTGGTAATAAAAAAAAACGAAGTGCTATCGTAAAAATAACAAAATTAGTTTTAAAAAATTATGCGGGGCGGGGCGGGGGGGATCAGGTTGAAAACATACAAAAGTGCTTTGCGGGGCGGGGCGAGTTAAAACTTTTTGCGGGTTAAGGCTCAACCCGCCCCGTCCCACTGCCAGCCCTATATTCAGATGGTTATGATAAAGCTAAAACACTTCTACTCAAGTAAACTTCAACCAGACTTGCTTAAATGGCCTTCAAAAGACTTAAGATTATATGAGAATTACAACAAACTTCATATTTGTGTTTTGTTGTTGTGCATAAATGTGATTCTTGTGAGATTATGTTGATAGGTCTTAAAGTCTATTACCATTATATTATACATGTAATAATTACTCCTTAGACAATGATTAAGCTTTGTGGTTACCCTTGGATGTCTTCTCAATATTATATTATTTGTAATCCATGAGTTCTATCAATCTACTGTGCAGCATTTACCTATGTGTGTCTGTTTCATCATCCATTTCCAAATATTTGCCATAACATGAAAGATCAAGTAACAATTCGGGCGAGCATAAAATAGTCAAATCCCAAAATAGAACGGAAATGAATATAAAAGATTCACATAACGACCCCAATTAATTTGTGATTGAAGCGTAATAAAGGATCAAAAGAAAGTACCCTAGGGTTAGTGACACTGGCATTCTTGCGAACTTCTGCGGCAGCTGCAGAACGGAGTTTTGAGGGTGAAACGACGTCGTGCAGATTGTAGATTTCCATGACTTGAGGTATGGATCTGCAACACATCCTGAAGAATTCAAAAGTCCGAGTGCGAGCTTCTTCCAAACTGGCTGAGTTTGGTGGTACCCTCAAATTCCTCAGCATATGGGCCATTTCTTGATTTCCTTTCTTTCTGCCTTCGTTGGAGAGGGAAATGGGAATTTGCTGAGAAATGGGCTACTGTTGAAGTTAAAAGGCTTTACCTGGAGATGAAGACTAGGTTGGGGAAACTGAGAGCGATAATGTCAATCCCAAAATCTATGAGCACTAAAGTAGCAATTTATTCAACGGAAAGGGCTAGAACTACCCCTATTATTTGGTAAATAGTGTATTTTTACTGTGCCATGTGGCAAGCTCGGCCAGAAAAAAAAATTAGGAATTTTTTAATTTTTATACATTATTTGAAACTTTATTACCCTTAATGTTCATGTTTAGCTAATCATTCGATATAAATAAGTTTTATTTATAAAATATATACAATACACCTTAAAAGGCTCCCAAATTCATTATTTGTGAATTAAGGAATTTAGTTACACACTTTTCCTTTTATTTTTCCTCTTCTTCTCTTTTCTTATTTTTCTCCGATCATCGGCAGTGCCTTTAATCATCCACGTTAATTTGGAACAAATTAAGAAGTAGCAATTGTCAGCGAGCACTAACAAAGTCAACCCAGAAAAGATACAAAAAAGAAATAAAAAGTATCTGTTAGAAGCAATTACCAGCACATAATCAGCATCAACGCCATTAAATCCATCAACATCTTTTTCATCATCAGGTTTTACAAGCCTATGTGATTCATCCATGCACGTCATCAGCTGCGTTACAATGCGCCGTTCCATTTCTCTATGTACTAGTTAATGAGTATATCTTATTATTTTTATTGTGCTCATTTCTTATTTGAGTGTTTGAAATATACATGTTCCAGTAATGTTTATTCTCTTTTTTCAGTAGAAGGCGTGAGCATAAGTGTTTGACAAAAATATTTATTTTGTTTATAACATTTCATAAGATTTTTATTCTGTTTCTTATTTTATAAGATAAAAAATTCTCTCGTTTAGAAGCAATTGAATCAATTTCATCAGTAAACACAGAAGGTTTTGTCCTGTACGCTTTCGAGAACAGTTCCCTTATGTTTTCTTCTGATGCACCTGAAATTCCAGAGACCAATTCAGTAGCAGAAATTTTGTAAAATGGAACACCAGTCTCGTTAGCAATTTAGTAAAAATAAATTTCATACAACTAATTACATATTATACAACTTATCAACAATTTATCTACACTTTCATACATTATTTCTACCCAGTTATATACAACTACAATGACATACAACTTAAATACAAAATTTATACAATATGACTTTTGTATATTTTGTATCTGATTTATACGTAGTAAGTAATTTAGTAAAAATAAATTTCATACAACTAATTACATATTATACAACTTATCAACAATTTATCTACACTTTCATACATTATTTCTACCCAGTTATATACAACTACAATGACATACAACTTAAATACAAAATTTATACAATATGACTTTTGTATATTTTGTATCTGATTTATACATAGTAAATACAAATTTCGTACAACTAATTATATATTATATAATTTATCTACAATTTTCATATATTATTTCTACTCAGTTATATACAACTACAATATCATACAACTTAAATATATTCTTATACAATATTGTTCAACTTTTATACAATAGTGTGTGTGTGTGTGTGTGTGTATATATATATATATATATATATATAACAGAATACAATTATTCTATAATTTTACTACAATTTCGTAGATATAATGTATATCATGTCTTCTTCTTCTTCTTCAACGAGTTTCAATTTGAAATTTAGCCAAAATCAAGTCAAATCTTCATCAAAACACCCTCAAATTGAGATATAAACTCCAAACTATATTCCCAAGTGTTTGCAACAACACACAATCCAAACAAATAATGGTTTTTGAAAACCCAAATTCGAATTCAAAGCTTCAAAGCTTTTTAATGGTTGTCAATGGTGGAATTGCTGCTCTCTTTTCTTTTGCTTTACATTACTGAAATTAGAGATTGAGAGATAGAGAGAGACGTAGAGATAATTCCCAACTCCTTGAAACAACACCCAATTCAAATAAATAATATTTTTTGAAAATCCAAATTCGAATTCAAAGCTTCAAAGCTTTTTAATGGTTGTCAATGGTAGAATTGTTGCTCTCTCGTACAAGATACGTGAGGGAGGAGGTGGGATGTGGAGAGAGAAACATGGGGGGAGTGGAAGATTCGTTAGGGTGATTTTAGGACACTAATTATTATCATTAATTCTCTTAAAATGTACACAAAAGGTAATTGGGTATGTAAAATGTAATTATAGTAAAACTTGAGTTGGGAGGGTAATATAGTTTCATATAGTGTATAGGAATATAAAAATTCCAAAAAAATAATAGGTTGAAACTCAAATTACTAACCCGATTCGATCCTAGGTATTTTTACCCTGGTCAAAAGATTACATTAACCCCACCAATAAAATCTTCTTTTACCCGATTACCGTAAATGGCCATCTGCTTTGATGCATCTATTTTTCCACAGGTAGATTTGACTTATCAATTTATCATTTTTGATAAAGCTAAGAAGGAGGGGGCATGGCTGGAATTATAGGTCGAACAATGGCCAGCAGAAAGACTTATGCTTTAGTGAAAATCAATAAAGGTTTTTTCAATTTTTTGTGTTTAGTGTGTTGTTTGAATGTAAAGTGGTTCTTCTTATTTTATGTGGTTTGATGTTGTTGCTTTGTTTTCTTAATATAACTTTACATTTTAGGTTTTATGTTTTGAACTTTTACTGTAATATTTTTATTTTTATCTTTCTTTTTGTTTGAAGTAAAGGAAGAGGAAAGGGAAAAACTTGAAGTTAAGGTTGGTGTCTGTATGTAGTATTATGTGATCTTAGATGATCATTTTTTATGTAGAACGGCGTTTGATTGAAAATAAATTTTATATTTTTGGTGCTTTATTCTCCTCATCTTCTGTATTGTAATCTATTCGCGAGGATCTTGAAAGTGGCGAAGAAGAAAAGATACCAGTGAGAAGAGGCGTAAACCACATAAGCCATTCAAGGATGAAATAGAGAGGAAAACTAAGACGGAAAGGTTATTTATTAACCTGAATTATAGAAGAATTAGGGCAGATTCGGTTAATGAGGCGGATACTAAACTCATAAGTGTTATTTGACCCAAAATGCCATGTGCACCATTAAAAATATGTCACCTCATCAAATTGAAGGCCCATCAATTCTGCCACTAGACATGGGGGCAAATTTATTAATAAAATTAATATTGTGTGCATTTTTAGATGGATACATTGACGGAGAATATTTGTAAACTATTTACCATACAACAAATGTAATTTTGATATTTTTTCATTTAATCTATATCACTGGGATAGTGTACGGTCGGATCGGGTCGGATCGGATTTAGCATATTTCGAATTGTAAATTCGGATTCTGGATTTTATTAAATGCAATCCGAATTAAATTTGGAATGGATCAAATTTTATAGTCTGGATCGGGTAGATATTTCAGATTTTCGGATCGGATTGTACGCCTTATTAAGGCTACTAACAATATAATGGACAACAAATACCTTTCGTAGCAATAAATAGAATAAAAGTTTCATAGCAAAATAAAATAAACTGAAAGTCCAAACAAATATCTAATTAGGGAGAGGCATCGTTATCCGTCGATAATAAGGAGAGACTGAGAATGAGAGACACTGTGGTAAGACTTGAGAAAAGCTTACAGAGCAATCTGAAGAGAGATTAAAGAGAGACTTCGATATAACAAAGGAAAGAAAAATCTAAAGATAAGTGGATGAAATGAGCAGACTTAACCCTAAAATGTAAGTTTAATATTTATACTTGTATTGGGTCAGATTGGATTAAAAGTGTTCCAATCGGAACATATGAACTTTTAAAAAGACCTAACCCATATCCGATTCAAATATCCGAAATAGGAAATTCGAAAATCTGAATAAAATAGATCGGTTCGGATTCTCGGATATCTTATCCAAATGCGTAGCCCTATATATCACGACTCAAAATTCCACCTCAAGGTCGTGATGGCGCTTAGTCAAACTTGCTAAGCAAGCCAACTCGAAATCAACAAATAAAGTCAATTTTCATGATTCAATAGAGATAGGTAATAATTAAAGATGGAACAGTAATAATATCGGATAAAACCCAAGCACGACCCAAACACGGCCAACTCAACACGCCACCGAGACTAGGTAGAACAAGTACACGAGAAAACTACGGAAATGAGATCAAGTCTATAATACATATCAAAGTCTTTGAAATACAAATAATCAATAATAGTAAAAGGAATAGGGACTCGGGGACTGCAAAGAAGATTCATGAAGTACAACTCACCATAAGTCTCCGTGAAATCTCATGTCCCAACAGGAAGCTCTCCTAGGATCCACTCGAGGATCTGCACAAAAGATGTGCAGAAGTATAGTATGAATACATCACAATTGGTACCCATTAAGTATCAAGTCTAACCTCGAAGAAGTAGTGGAGAGGCTAGATGCTTCTGAATACTTACCATAGTAGTGCAATAACAGAATTTAACAACATGACAATAAGTAACATCATGAATAACATGAGTCACATATATCAACAGTTGAAAATTATTAAGCATGTTTTTCTAGAACAGGAATAAACTACTACGTTGCTCAGAACGAAATAAAAGATAAATGCTCAAATAATGGAGATGGGGATCCCAATTAGAATATAAAGGTGGGGATCCCAATTAGAATATACGGATGTCAAGTAACAATTAACATTTAAATAAATATCTCTAAATGAGTCATTTGTAATAATGTATGCTCATTCAGTACAAGATCTGTGTACCCCGTTACAAAATTCATGTATCAACATAACCTGATACACAATTCATGTACTGATCCGGTACAAAATCTGCGTACTGACCACACTCACAGGGCCCAAAGTAATACGAGTTACTCACTTCGGAGGGACGGATCAAAATCCAATGTAAGAGGGGCATAATAGCATCTCTCATAAATCAATATCTGATTATCATGTCCAATGTGCCATATGTGTGTCTCACCTGCACGTTTACCCTTCGTGCCAAAATCCTTAATCCAAATCATGTATCCATTATTGAAAATGTATGTATATGCACAAGGATTATAGGTAGAAGGTGCTCAATATGAGCCATACAGTACGGTGAAATAGAAATAGGCTGAGTGCCCTGAATCAAATCAATGTAAGAGTCAATATCCTTGTTAGAATGGCATACTCGGCAAGTCTGTGGGAAACACCTCTGGAAACTCACTCATTACTGGTACCAAATCCATAGAAGGAACCTCCGTACTAGAATCACGGATATAAGCCAAATACACCAAAAATCTCAACCATACGTAGAGTCTCATACTAATGATAGCCATGCTACCCTGCTGGAGACGCTCGAACTGACTGCGCAACTACTCTCTCTGAGGAAAGGGAATAAACTTGTCAAGAACAATTGCGAAAAATTAAGACCATGTGAGAGGAGGTGATCCCGCTAGCCTGCCCTTCTCATACACCTGCCGCCACTTCTTGGCAAAACTATACATTTGAAATTATGGTGAAATTAACTTTGTTGGAATCCATAATTCCCATGTTGCGCAAAATCTTATGGCAACGATCCAAAAATTCCTGGGGGTCCTCTGATGGTGCACCACCAAAATGAGGGGGAAACAACATGGTGAACCTTTCCAACCTCTTCAGCTCATCAGCTGACATCACAGGTCAGTCCTCGAGTTGTGTAGCAACAATAGGTCAAACCGTCCCGACTGGTACCACTGTTGGGGTCTGATAACTAGGAGACATCTGCTCCGGAGTGCGAGTAGCGGGAGTCTAAACTCCTCCTCCGGCCTGAGATATGGCTGGAGCCATAGGAAACAAACCGGCATGAGCCATACTTTCCAGTTTCCATGAGACCAACCATGCAGACTACGACGTCGTAAAGCACTAAGGTAGAAATTAACTCATATGCTACCTGAGTTGGTCCTACTGGCTCTATCGAAACTGGATCTCCTCATCCTGCTCTATCTGAGGCTCGACAACGGGTGTCATTGTGCGTGCTCTAGGCTGAGCTGGTGGCTGTAATATGGGGCTTCGGCTCATAATCATCTGTGGATGACATACATGTCCTCATCATCTGCGAGAGAATAAGAGAATAATGATTCAAACTTAATGATAAAATAAAGTTGAGCGATAGAGAAAGAAAGAAAGTGAAGTTTCTTAAAGCCTTATAGTCTCTAGAAGACAAGTACAGACGTCTTCATACTGATCCTCAAGACTCTACTATGCTTGCTAATGACTCATGAGACCTATACAACCTAGAGCACTAATACTAACTTGTCACGATCCAAAATCCCAACTAAATAGGTCATGATAGAGCTTAACACCGCTTGCTAGGCAAGCCAACATACAATCAGAAAATATGAAAGAACCGCAAAATTGATTGATAGCAAGATAATAACATATCGTAAAAGCAATTCGTATATAAACATGATAAGTCTAAAACCAACATCTAACTTAAACCAACCGAAGACATGGAGTCAAAATTACATGAGCTTCTAGATTTTAGAACATACATTATTTTGAAAGAAATACAATATTGTTTGAAAAATAGATACAATACAATAGAAATAGAAATGTGACTCTTAGGCCTGTGAATGAAATGCAACTCTACCTCGAATCACTTGTTTGTTATCCACTAAGAACCTCTCGGGACTCCGTTGGTACCAATATTTGGTTCTGCACAAGAAGTGCATAAGTATAATATAAGTACAACTGACCCAATGTATTCAGTAAGTAACGAGCCTAACCTCGAGAGGTAGTGACGAGTCTAAGACAAGACACCTAGAATAAATCTATGAAGTTATATTTCAAGAAGTAATAAAATAACAGGTAAAGTATCAAGTCTAATAACGGGACAACAACAAGTGAGGGGAATAATGAGTACACAAGTAAAGGGGCATAAACGGGGAAAGTAAGGTAAAGTGACAACAACTCTGAACAGTCTTTCAAAAGTAATTAACAAAGCCATAAAGCCAAATCCACATTCTGAATGTCAAAGTAAAGAGCAATGAAATAAAAAAAATGACACGGCATCACCCTTCGTGCTTTTACTCTCAATTTTACATCATATTATATAGAAAGCATGGAAATGCCATTCATGAGTATCCTCGCATTCACTCGATCAAGCACGAAAACACCCTTCGTGCAATGGTATCAAGATATGCATAAGGCACGAAAACACCCTTCATGAAGAAATACTCCTCCTCACAAGCATGGCAACACCTTTCGTGCATTTCACTCTTCCGCACCAAGCATCACATACAATACAATACCAAGCAAGGTGGGAATCATAATCAACATCAATCATAGTAACACGACTCATCACACGAGAAATTACCAATAATTTGGTACCAATCAACAATTCCAATGATCTCAACACCCAATATCTCAATAATCTCAATATAGGAAATAACATGAATACGAGGAATCAAAGAATTATACAATCTATCTAAGCATGAAAGAAATAATACACAAGAAACATACATAAATAAGACTAATTCTACCCACATGCTTATCCCATGGCCAAAACATATACACCCATCACCTAGCATAACGCTTCCCCCAACACAAAGATCACATAGCAAATAAACTCGATTAAATCATATTTCCCTCAAATCAAGGTTAACCAAGACACTTACCTCTTTCTGGTACAAAATCAACAATCGAACATAGCTTTTCCTTTACAACAAGCTTTTGAACCATCTGTATCTTGTCAATTATCGTTCAAACAAACCAAAATAAATTCTAGAAACTACCCTCAAGTGACAAAGGTTTAATTTGTAACATAATTAAAAAAGTCAACAAAAATTAACCCAGGCCCACGTGGTCCAAATCTGAAATTAAGATCAAATTTCGATTGCCCATGTAGATGTAATTTTTTTGAAATATGACCTCTATTTGAGTTCTAAATTTCAATTTTATAAAATTCCTAAATTCTACCCAAAATTCCCAATTTTTACTTTATAAATCCTAGATTTGATGATGAAATTCATGAAAAGTAATAGAAGTTGAATGAAAACAAGTTAGATTACTAACCTATGAAGTTGGGAATAAAGTGCTTTCCCAAAAACGTTTGCAGGGAGTCTAGGTTTCAAAGATGGTGTAAAATGAGTTATGTCCTAAAATCTCCATATTTTACCCAGCTGCAGATTGTTTGCAATTGCGACGTTCGCAAATGCGAACAACTGGTCACAATTGCGAACCAGTCGAGCCTCCAATGTCGCAAAAGCAATGTGTTCATCGCAAATGCGATCATGGGAAAATCACAAATGTGAATAATGCTTCGCATATGCGAAACTGCTCCTAACTCTCTCAGAGTCGCAAATGCGACTTTAACATTGTAAATGCGAAGTCCACCAGTCCGCATATGCGACACAAACTTCGCAAAAGCAAAGTACCTAACCCCCAACCCATCTTCGCAAATATGAGCCATCACTCCCAAAAGTTATGCACGCATTTTCGAGCAGAACCTTGCAAATACAAGATATGCAGACTATCAACACCAGCATTTATTCAACTATGCCCAAACCATCCGCAATACATTCGAAACTCACCTGAGTCACTCGGCTCCAATTCGAACATAAAAACAAGTGTAATAATATCATACAAACTCGCTCGTAAATTCAAATCATCAAAATAATATCAAAATCAAGAATCGATCATTAAAACTCAAGACTTAAAGTTCAAAACTTATTTTTCTAAACTTTTCACATAATGTTCCGAAATGTCCTCGGGTCACTCGAGACCCTAACCAAACATGCGTACAAGTCCAAATTCATCATACAAACCAAAATCGTCAAAACACTGATCCGGGTTCATTTACCAACAACGTAGACCCTTGTCAATTATAGTCATTTTTAAAGTCAAAAATCATATTTTCTTTAAATTTCATATATAAAATTTTTGAAAATTGACACAGACTTTGAGAGGTCTCGAGACACAATAGGGGAGCTAATACTCAAATCGACCTATTGGATCATCACAGCTTAGGACCAGCCAAAGTTGATTATGTAATGAGGGAAGTTCATGAAGGAATTTGCGGTAATCATTCCAGAGTAGATTCATTGGTGCTAACATTAATGAGAGTCGATTACCATTGACCCCGAATAGATCAAGATGCTAAGTTGATTGTGCAAAAGTGTGATAAATTTCAACATTATGCTAGTAAGCACACCAACCGATAGAACATTTGCTTTCAGTTGTATCGCGTGACCGTTAATAAAAAAATGGGGGTGGATATAGTTGGACCTTGCCTTAGGGACTGAATAGGTAACATTTCTTATGATTATGACAGACTATTTCATTAAATAGGTTGAAGCATGTGCTTTCAAAAAGGTTGGAGAATGAGAGGTGATAGATTTTATTTGGGATCATATTATTTGTCGATTTGGAGTGCCAAAAGAAATTGTTTATGACAATGGGCCATAATTCATAGGATCCAAAGTAAAAAAAAATTTAAGGAATTGAATATTAATAGGGATTACGTCGTCTCCGTATTATCCAAGTTCTAATGGTCAAGCAGAGTCAACAAACAAGGTGATAATTCAAAACCTAAAAAAGAAGTTAGAGGATGCAAAAGGTAGGTTGCCTGAGGAGTTACCGGGAGTACCATGGGTGTACCAAACCACGACAAAGTCAAGCAATTGAGAAACACCTTTCTCCCTTATATATGGAGCATAAGCTCTGATTTCGGTGGAGGCAGGTGAATCTACTATGAGGTTTCCCCGGACATGCAAGCAGGAAAATACTGAAGATATGTTGGTTAAGCTAGATTTTCTTGATGAGCATCGGGATTTGGCTTATGTGAGGATGATGGTGGAACGATCCGACCAGTCGTTTTGAGAACAAGCGTCCCTTCGGTGGCTTAACATCTCAAGCATATTCATGTTATATATTATGACTTGCATATGTGTCCAAGTTCAGTTTCCGGATGATTCGAGATTGATTTGGAAGGATGATTCTTGTTTTAGAAGCTTAAGCGATAAAAGTTGACCGGAGTTTGACTTTTATATAGACGACTCCAGAATGGTATTTTTATGATTCCAATAGCTTCGTATGGTGATTTTGGACTTAGGTGTGTGTCCAAATTTGGATTTGGAGGTCCGTAGGTTAAGTGGATGCAATTTGGCAAAAATTGGAAAAGTTGAAGGTTGAGAGGTTTGACCGGGAGTTGACTTTATTGATATAGGGTTTGGATTTAAATTTTTAGAGTTGGAATAGCTATATTATATCATTTGGGACTTGCATGCAAAATTGGACGTCATTCCGGGTTGATTTGGTATAATTCGGTGAGAGTTGTGAAAGTTGAAAGTTTATAAGTTTATTAAGTTCGATTTGAGGTGCAGTTCATAATTTTGATGTTGTTTGATGTGATTTGAGGCTTCGAGCAGGTCCGCTTTGTGTTATGGAACTTGTTGGTATGCTTCGACGAGGTCCCGGGGCCCCCAGGTGTGTTTCGGACGAGTCTTAGATTGATTCCATATCTTTGGGCAAGTCTGTTATGGTGTGTCGCACCTGCACATTTTGGAGCGCAGGTGCAGGGCTGCTTCTGCTGATTTTTGGTCGCTTTTGCGACGTTGGTGCACGTCAAGTTCATTCATTCTGCGAGTGAGGAATTGCATGTACGCTGTCGCATCTGCGAGATATTGATCGCATATGCGAGATAGATGTTCCAGATGGTCGTCCGCTTTTGCGCAGTTTTTGACGCTTCTACAGAATCACACATGTGATTAGTGGATCGCAGGCGTGAGTTCTGGGCTCTTAAGTGAAGGTTGCAGGTGCGGTGATTTTTTCTCACAAATGGGGGCTCGCAGGTACGCTTCTTGGTCCACAAATGCGGAAGTGCTGGGCAGAATGTTAAATCTCAAGGGTTAGGCCATTTTTATCATATCTTGAGTTGTAGACCTCGGAATTAGCGATTTTGAGGTATTCTTCATGTGTTGGTTTGGGCTAAGTGTTCTTTACCCGTATTTGATTTTATTTCGTGATTCCATCTTTATTTTTATCATCAAATCAGTAATTTCAATGAAAGAAAATAGGGAATTTTTGTAAAATCTTTCAAAAATGCAAAATGAGGATTTGAAGGACGATTTTATATCGGAATATGATAATTTTGGTATGGTTGGACTCGTATCGGAGTGGGTGTTCAAATTTTGTGAATTTTTTCGGGTTCTGAGGTGCGGGCCTGGGGTTGAATTTTTAGTTTTCATTAAAGATCGAATCTTTATTATCCGGAATTGTTTCCTATGATTTTTATTTATGATATTAAGTTATTTTGGCTAGATTTGAGTCGTCTGGAGGTTGTTTCACACGAGAAGGTAATTTTAGAGTATGGATTTAGCTTCCTTGAGGTAAGTATCTTACCTAACTTTGTGTGGGGGAATTACCCCTTAGGATTTGAGTAGTTTGTGCTATTTGTGTCATGTTAAAGTCGTGTACGTGAGGTGACGAGTACGTACTCGGGCTTATATGTGGAAATTGACCGGTATAGACTCTTAGGCATCTTTTATGTACTTATTTGGAATTGTTAGCACATGTTATATCTTTTATTCATCATGTCTACTATCACATATTTTATTTGAAATTGTTATTTTATGTCATATTCTTTACTTGTCGAGTTTGCTCTTATATGCTTATTTGGAGTTTTTACCACTTTTATCGTTACATGATTTCTTTTATTGTTGAGTTGCTCTTAGTTGAGATTATTGTTACATGATATCCCTTGTTGCCGGTTTATTCTCATGCCTTTATACGTAGTGCTAGTTCGTGTCATCTCTTTCATTGCTAGCTTAATTCATACACTAGAATTCAGAGTTGTCATTTCATGGAGATACTTTCACTATTGAGTTTATCCTTAAATAATTGATTGGATTTAAGTTATCAAGAGTCACTAATCTATTTTAATTGAATTTGTGTTTAAAGGAGGTGTTGTTACTTGTTGAGTTACTTTTCCGTTCATTTTGTTGTTTATTGAGATTCTATATACGTTGTGTTGAGTCATGGGCTATTTGTTGTGAAAATATTGATATTGTTGAATCATTGGAAAGGTTGTGGCCTACAGGCACTTGCGATACGAGTGATATGTGTTGTTGTTGTGATGATAGCACGTGTGAATTGTTGTGTGGTTTGGTTGTTGATATGCTGAGTATAAGGGTGGCATTTCACCGTTGTTGTTATACAGGGCATAAGGGTGGCATCTCACTATTGTTGAATGTATAAAGTGATACGGGTGTCTATTATGTTATTGTCCGGGCGGAGTGATAAGGGTGGCTAGTACACAGAGTGATAAGGGTGTCTATTACACGTAGTGATACATGTGGCTATTATACGAAGTGATACAAGTGTCTATCGGAGAGATAAGAGTGGCTAACGATATTTGAAGGGCAGAATGATACGGGTGGCTATCGGAGAGATAAGGGTGGCAATGTCAGGGATGATGTGTGATGTCTTGGGGATATTGTATTGGTGATTTTTGTGTGATGGTATGTTTTTCCTTATGTATGACCTACACCTTGCGTGACTTGTTTTGTTGCTTCATTGAACTACTCGATGTCTTTGATTACTTGTTGACTTGGGCTGCAGTAGTACACCCGCACAAGCATAGACCGTAACACGCCACTTGTACTAGCTCAAGAGTAGGAAACTTGACATTTATTGATCATGCCCATGTGTTCTTGTATTATATATTTCCATGTTGATATTGAGCTTGTGACCATGCCAGGGGGATTGTGATTTTGAGTCTGTGACCATGACGGGCGGATTATGATTATGAGCTTATGACCATACCGGGCGGATTGCGATTGTAAGCCTGTGGTCATGCCAGGCGGATCGTGATTATGAGCATGTGACCATGTCGGGCGGGTTGTTATTGTGAGCATGTGACCATGCCATGAGATTTAAGATATTGGCACGTGAGTTATCTGTGCGGTCGTGATTCGAGATGTGGGCACGAGGTGCAGTGAGTATATGATAGTGGGTTGAGACCCGTGACTTGTGACTATGATATGAGGTATCATAGAGTGATTTCGTTATGAAACTTGTGTTAGAACGACTTGATTAATTGGTTTTCATTTGTGTTCCTTATTTGGTTTTAATGATACTTTACGATGTTCTTATTGCTTTACTATTTATATCATTTGTTGGTTCTTGTTTCCATTTACTGATTTCTGCTTTCCATTATTAGCTTTATATTTATATACTGTACATGTTACTTTGTCTAGTGAGTGTCTTGACTTGTACATCATCATTACTCCACTAAGGTTAGTCTTGATACTTACTGGGTACCGATCGTGGTGTACTCATACTACACTTCTGCACGTTTTTATGCAGATCCAGGTACTTTGGAGTCTGTTGATTGTCAGATAACGAGCGAGATATTGCTGTGGAGACTTCAAGGTATACCTGCCACGACGTTCACAGACCTCGAAGTCACCTTCGCAAGTTATTTCGTATAGCTAATTCTATTCGGAAATAGTTGTACTTAGAGATTTTCTTTAGTGAACTCAGTACAGCTTGTGACTCGTACTACCGGTTTTGCGATTGTTGGCTTGAATAGAAATTTTTGTTTCATATTTAAAAGTTGTTGGTTGAATTTTGCCATTAATTCAGTAAGTGTTAGGCTTACCTAATCTTAAAGACTATGTGTCATCACGACTTCTTACGGAGGAAAATTGGGGTCGTAGACCAGTTTAACAGAGTCTTGCGGATCGGTACGGATATGTATGTACTTATCTTCGAGAGGCTACATAACTATTAGTAAAGAATCTCCACTTCTTTCATTCCGGTTGTGCGAATTTGTTGATTTCGAAGTTTAAGCCTTTGTATTTCTATTCTCTCACAGGTGGTGAGGACACACGCTACCAGATCAGCTGAGCATACACCCGCGCCCCCTGCTAGAGTCGCGAGAGGCCGAGGTAGAGGTTGAGAAGGGGCACGCGTCGTAGCTAGAGCACTTGTTAGAGCAACAATTGAGGAGCCGCTAGTAGCTTCGATTGGGGGACAAGCACCGGAGGCGCCTGTTGTTACCCCCGGTCTTCAGGAGACTTAGCGCAATTCATGAGAATGTTTGGTATATTGGCTCAGGCGGGATTGAACTCCGTTGCACCAGCTACTTCAAAAATTAGGGAAGGAGCTCAGACTCCTACTACCCGTACTCCAGCGAAGCAGGCGCACATTGGTCAGGTTCCGGGTGTGGTGCCAGTACAACCTTTTATTCTGGTTCAGCCTGAGGTCAGGCCAGGGGCAGTAGAGGAGGAGCAAAAGAGGCTTGAGAGGTTCAAGAGGTATAGTCCACCTACTTTTAGTGGCACAAATACCGAGTATGCACCGGGATTTCTAGAGAAGTGTCACTTTATTCTCCGCACCATGGGTATTGTGGAGGTGAGAAGTGTTGCTTTTACTATATTCCAGTTGTCGGGGGCAGCGTATCAGTGGTGGCAGGTCTATGAGGATGGTAGACCAGCCGATGTAGCACCACCTACTTGGGCCAGTTTTCAGAGATATTCTTGAGGGAGTTTGTTCCCTAGACCCTCCAGAATGCGTGGCTCACAGAGTTTGAGCAGCTGCGTCAGGGCACTATGACGATGTCAGAGTATGCCATCAAGTTCAGTGAGTTATCCCGTCATGCACCTACTTTGTTTCCTACATTTAGAGAGCAAGTCCGCAGATTCATTGAGGGGCTCAATTATGATCTTAGATTATGCATGGCTTGAGAGTTGCAGATTGATACTCCATTTCAACAGGTGGTATAGATTTCCAGGATGTTAGATCGTATTCGGGGCGAGGAGAGGGAGGATAAGGAGACCAAGAGGTCTCAAGGTTCTTGAGGGTTCATCGGATTCTACTCTTCATCTATGAACCATCATGGCCTAGGCTTGGGCAGACGATCTGTCCAGTCCGCACTTTAGATTACTCGTGGTGCTACAGTTAGCCAGGGTACAACGGTTATTGCAGTTATCTGGCACAGACTCAGTATGAGCAGTCACGCCCCGCAGAGAGGTTGTTATGATTATGGTGATACTAGGCACATCATGAGAGATTGTTCCAAACTCGTGAGGGGCATATTTCATTAGAGCACCCAGGCTACGGGCTCCATTCCAATTGCTACTCCACCTGCACAACCATTTAGGGGCGGAGGACATGCGGGTAGAGGCGCACTAGAGGGGGAGGCCTCGCCTGTTGATATACTTTCCATGGCAAGGCTGAGGCGCTACACCAGATGGTTTCGTTACAGGTATGGTTTCGATTTGTTATAGAGGAGAACTATGTCAACAAGAAGGAAAATATGAAGTTGTTCTCACCGTGATTCTTGCACTTCTAGTTTTTCGTTATTGATATTTTCTTTCACATACAGAGTTCCGGCGTGGAAGTATTTAAAATCTTCTGAACCCAAAAAGTTAGGTTCTCTACTACTGGGGGAACCTAGAGAGAAGCTAAAATACAAGGAATAAGAGCTAAGGAAAGAGTGAAAATACTTTCGAAATGAAAAAGAAAGAAATATTTGAGAAAATGTACGAGTATAGTTCCAAGCTGCAGGAAATGGGGATGCTGATAACGGTATAATATCCGCATGAGCGAGGATAACAAACCTATCAATTCAACCTTGATCATTATCATCATCTACACTAGTGATGATGGAACTATGACCACAATTGCGGAGTTTGATTACGCCTCCTCAGAAGATCTTGGGAGCGTAGAGCCGGATCAAGTGTGCAAGAGTGAGGTTTTCTTGTGGCCGGGAACACAGGTACCAGAGACATGCTATCATATGCCATATAGACGGACCCACTTGAGCCAAATAGACTTGGCAATTCCGACGAAACTCAAGAATAATAGGATCTATTTACTTTCCAAGACTGAGGGTAAAAGGGTATGTATAAATGAAGACATACCCTGGTTTGCTGAAATTTACCCTCTCCACTTTGAGGGGGCCCAAAACCTCAATGTTTTTCCAGTCACAATATTCCTTCACAACAGAATACTGGTCGGGCGAATAGAAAAAGGATATCCACCAACCGCTCTATTTCTGTCGTCGTTAGGGTTGGATGAAGTGTTTTAGACATGGATATCCTTTCTAAAAGACCACTTATAAGGAATGATTGTATATGTTGTGGGAGATTCAACATAAGAATTAAATTGGATTTGCTATTCTTGGATGGTCTATCACCGATGCAAGCCCCAACGTCTGTGGATGAAGGAAGAGAAGAAGTCATAGTCAGATTGTTGTTTGGTGGTAGAAGATGAGATGCCAGAGAAGGAAATAACAGAATACATGGTTATTAAAAATTTGGAATTCAAACTCGACCATTTTGTTGAGAAACGAGAATTGCAAAGAGTTCAAAGAAATTTGATAAAGCGGTGCGGAAAATGTGAAAGATAAAATTGGTAAAAGGGGGAAGTATATAGTCGATTCAGTAAAAAACCATCATTACCTAGGTAACTGGCGAAATTGTTCATCAAATCACGGGGGAACACATGTTTAACTCATTAAATGCAGAGGGACATGCGTCATTTCAAGTATCATAAATCGTTCAAGAACTTTCCCGCCAAGAAAAGAGAAGGTCTTATATTCTTTTTGGTCACATCAAATTGAGTCACCGAAAAGTAGGGGGACCATCAAGTTGAGTCACCGAAGCAGACATATGACAGTGATGACAGGGTGGAAATGAGTCATCAGATAGTTAATGTCGGATACAAGTATGTGACGAGGATTGTATAAGTTTTGATGAATTGAAGCCCGGGGAAGAGAATTTGAAAGTAATTACTGGTCGAAAAGAGAAACATTAAAGGAGAAACCGTTTCAAAAAATCACAATATTTACGCCAAACATTATGAAGTCATCGAGCAGGTTTTTATTTATCTTTAAGAGGACGTGATTTTGAGATCTTATCTTATTTTGATTTTAACTATAAATAAAAACTTTAGAACCTATTGTAGAGACATGAAATACAAGAATTACAAATCCTAATATTCTTTCTCTCATTCTCTTAAGATTCATAAGGTTATTATCAAGATTTTCCACGTTAAATCAATATGAAATTCAGGCTTGTTCTTTATTTAATTATCTTTATTTTATTTCCTTTATCTTTTGTTATCTTATTAATCAAATCAACTTAAACCACGTTTCTATAAACCATATTTACAAATTCAGTTGTACCTTTTTTGCAGGTAAACAGTAAACTTAGTTGAACTTTTAAGAATCGAATTGGAATTCGATTCCTTACTTCAAGCTTTCTTGTACTAGCTCTACCATCAAAACTGTCACGACCCAAAACTCCTTCCGTAAAACATCGTGACGACACCTAGTCTCTACGACTAGTAAGCCTAACAAAATTGCGAAAATAATAAAAATGGAAGTAAAACTTAACAACTAACTGCTACAGATAACCAAATAAGTGGTAACAATGTCGCTCGACATGTACAATAACCAACACTCTAGTAATACACAGTATTCCCAAAACCCATAACATCATAAGTCACAAGTTACAGAAGGAAACTAGTATCTCTATACACCAGAGTATAATGAATGAAGTATGGAAGGTAAATGACATCGGAGAAAATAGAGGGGGACTCTGAGGTCTGCAGACGCGGCAGATATACCTTGTAGTCTCCAAACTGTCACTTCTCACTGATGACGTGGTTAATAAGAAGTCCCTATATCACACACAAAATATCTGTAGAAGAGTAGCATGAGTATACCATAACGGTACCCAGCAAGTGCCAAGACTAATTCGATCGAGTAGTGATGAGGTCAGGTCAGGGCCCACTGGTATATAATAAATAAAGTAAGAGAATGTAGCAATATAATAAGAGACTGGAATTTAACAAAAAGTAAAACACAACAAAATAAAAATAAAGTACATAGGGGAAAACAATAGGGGATTTCCTAAGATACCGTCTCATAGTCCCAAAGTAAATATGCAAACAGATCTTCCGAGTTACTGCCTCGTAGTCTCAAAAGTAAACACACAGCTCAAACCGATTACTATAACAATTAGCACCATGAATTGTACAGTTAAGACTGATAAAGATCAAGGAAAAATAGGAAATCAACCAGGCATGCTGCACATAGTTCAAATAAGCAGTTAAAGCACATAGACATGCGATATCATACTAAACAGTATAACTACACATGCTGGTATAACTCAATTAAGATGAAAACAGGTTAATACCCAGTAAAAATTGGATTTTACAACAAATAGCCTGTGTACGCACTCGTCACCTCACATACACAATGCTCACATATTAAAACACTATCAAATCCTAAGGGGATTTCCCCAACACAAGGTTAGGCAAGCCACTTACCTCTAACCAAGCTCAATCAGTCAATAAGAATGTCTTTTCCTCGATTATCCGACTCCAAATGATCCAAATCTAGACAAAAACAATCGCATACCATAAATACAACTATAATGGACTAATCTAATTAATTAAATCAAGACTTTAACAAGAATTTCGAAAATCGCTCTAAAAGCCTCCCTGAGCCCACGTCTCGAAATCGGGTAAAAGACACAAAATATGAACACTCATTCACTCACGAGTTTACTCGTACCAAAATTATCCAAATCCAACATCAAAATCCCAATCAAAACTCAAAAACTTAGTTGGAGAACTTCTCCCATTTTTCCCAAATTTTTTCAACCCAATCCGAAATTAAAGGATTGAATTAATGATATATTAGTGGGATTTAACCAAAAACAAGTGAAGAATCATTACCCAATCGTTGTCTCTGAAAATCCCTCAAAATCTCGTCCAAATTCGAGCTCTCTATCTTAAGTTTTGATAAAAAAAAATGGTTAACCCTCGTTTTTGAAAAGTTTAATACTTCCCAAGCATCCCTTTTTTTCGCAAATGCGGAAGAACTCTCGCGTTCGCGAAGCACAAACTTACTCCAGCCCGAACTCCTTCATCGCGAATGCGAAGGTCGCTCAGCTTGACCCTACGCGAACGCGGGACCAGCATAGTGAATGCGTAGGCAAAAGGGCCCGGAGACTCAGGTGACCACTTCCTCTACGCGAACGCGGGACTCTCATCGCGAACACGTAGACCATTTGCCTCAGATCTTCGCGACCTCATGAACTCCATCGCGAATGTGAAGCACAAAATCTCACCTTCCACCAGTTCCTCTTCGCGAACTCGGAACTCCCCTCGCGAACGCAAAGAAGGAAACCAGCAACTGGAAAACCAGAAAATTCTGCAAATTCTTGACAAGTCCAAAATGATTCGTTAAGCATTCGAAACTCACCCGAGGCCCCCAGGACCTTAACCAAACATTCCAATAAGTCCTAAAACACAATACGAACTTAGTCGAGCCCTTAAATCACATCAAACAACGCTAAAAATATAAATCACCCTCCAATTCAAGCTTAATGAATTTTGAAACCTCAAATTTCTACAATCGATGCCGAAATATATCATATCACGTTCGATTGACCTCACATTTTGCATAGAAGTCATAATTGACATTACAGACCTACTCCAACTTTCGGAATCGGAATCCGACCCCGATATCAAAAAGTCCACTTCCGGTCAAACTTCCCAAAAATTCAATTTTCACTATTTTAAGCCTAATTCAGCTGCAGACTTCCAAAATACAATCCGTACATGCTCTTAAGTCCAAATTTACTCAACAGAGCTAACGGAACCGACGAAACTCCATTTCGGAGTCGTCTTCACACAGTTCCAACTACGGTCAAAATCCTAGAACTTAAGCTTCCGTTTTAGGGACTAAGTGTCCCAAAACACTCCGAAACCACAAACAAAACCTCCCAACAAGTTACATAAGCAGAAAAGGATACGGGGTAAGCAGTAAATAGGGGATCAGGGCTATAAATCTCAAAAAAACCGGCAAGTCACTACAAGAACTAAATACACTAATTAAACGAATATACATTATCTTAGCATTATTTATTCATAGCATAAACAAAGTCCTGTAACTAGTTAAGAGCTTAAACTTCATTAACAACCATTAAAAAGGGTGGAGTGGCTATGATGGAGGACAAGATGCGGGAAACGAGGCTTATATAGCTTGGGCATGTAAAGAGGAGCATCGTAGATACCCCAGTAAGGAGGTGCGAGAGATTGGCGTGGGTGGGTTTGAGGAGAGATAGAGGTGGGCGAAATAAATACTGGGGAGAGACAATTAGGCAAGATATAACATTGCTTCAACGTACCGAGGAAATGACCCATGTAATGAAGGAATAACTGAACGAACAAAGTCGCTAAAGACTTGATATAAAGGTCTAAAGGTCGAGAATTAAGATAGAAGGTTATTAAGTAGTTAAGAGGATCCCTTTCCTATACCAGTAATGTTAGTATGGTGTTCTATTATTGTTAGATTTCTATTATGACGTGATGTTCCTTTCGCTTCGTTTTCTTATTATCTTGTTATTGTTAATTCATGTGCTACTGCTTTCTTTTCATATTTCATTAAGCTGAGAGTCTATAAAAAATAACCTCTCTAGCTTCAACGTAGGGGTAAGGTTTGTGTACACATTACCCTCTTCAGATCTCTCTTGTGGGATTTATACTGAATTTATTGTTATTGTTGTATTATTTCTTTGGATTGGGTGTTGTTGCAAATGATCGAGAAATTTTTTTGGAGTTTAAACCTCAATTCTGAGAGAGTTTGGTGTGTATACGGCTAAAATCGGAGAGCCCAATTTTATGAGCAATATGGCACTTCATCGCCCGTTTTCAAAAGGCTCGAAGCAGTTCAAGTTTGACATCGCGGAAACATGTCGAGGATCCTCTACGTTTGACCTCGAGGTAGTTTAAATCGATGGCCATCATGAAAAAGCGGAAAATTCCCAAAAGGCACGTGGTTAAGGTTGACCAAGTCTGCAAGGATAGTACAAGTTCGTACCGTGACATTAAATGGTTGTACCAGCCGTTTACCTCTGTAATAATTACACATGTACTATGTTGGGATTCCCCCTCTTATATAAAGGGGACCATTGTCATTTTGTAACACACATGATATTCAATACAAGAACAAAAACATTTTTTGCTCTCTAACTCAAACATTCTCTACAATTGTTCCACTGATTTATTGCCTTTCATTTATTGTTCTTCATTTATTGATCATAAAGAGGCCATATTCGAGGCCCCCAATACTGTTGTATCTTCATCGACCGCCCTCTATCAAGCCCCCGACTCGACCTCGAGGTCCTATTTCGACCAAGCTCGAGACCCCGTCTCTCAACTGCTCGATTTACATAATTCTGTTATCCTTCGCTCTTATCTCATTTTCCTTAACCCTCACTTAGAAACTATTGCCTAAAATACTAGTATTAGAATAAATCACGTATTTTTAGAACCATAAAATCAGATATAATTGTAATTACCATTTTCACGGTAAACAGTTTGGCGCCTACCGTGGGGCTAAAAATAATAGTGATTGTTTTAGTGCTGGTTTTCTAAAAATACAAGTTATTCTTTACACTTTTTCTTGTCCAAGAATCTTCAATTTCAGGTCAGAAAATGTCTAACTCAGTGAATGCACATGAAAACAACGGTCTTGAGGATCATGGAGAAAACGACGCAGCTACTTCAGGTGCTGGTGTACCATCACAAAACCCTGAAGGGGAACCAGTGCAAATCCCCGTTGATGAAGGCTCACGTAACGCTCAACATGTCGATGTAAGCTCTCATAAAGACGGAAGTGTGCACGAAGGGGACCAGCATGAAGCACAGAGAGCCCCTACTCAAAGTGAAAGATAAGTTACCCTTCATGTCATCTCTGAGATGTTGCAAGCACAACAAGTGGCTATTGCTCAGCTACAAACCCATCAAAGAACTCCAAGCATAACACCACCAGAAACGGCTCCTCGAGTCGAACAGGCACCAGAAAGGTCGAGAAATAACGGGTCAGCAACCGACCCCGCTATTATGAAGATGCTCGAGGACCTCACAAAGAGGATTGAATCAAGCGAAAAGAAGATAGAAGCTAACGACAAAAAGGTAGAGACCTATAACTCGAGGGTCGATCAGATCCCCGGCGCACCCCTGATTCTGAAGGGTGTGGATTCAAAAAAGTTCGTGCAAAATCCATTCCCATCAAGTGCGGCCCCGAAGCCCATCCCGAAGAAATTCAGAATGTCCGATCTCCCGAAGTACAACGGGACCTCGGACCCAAATGAGCACATTACTGCTTACACTTGTGTTGTGAAAGGAAACGACCTAAAAGATGACGAGATTGAATCCGTCTTATTGAAAAAATTTGGAGAAAAGTAGTCCAAAGAGGCCATGATGTGGTATCATAACCTGCCCCCGCACTCGATAGATTCATTTGCCATGATGGAAGACTCTTTTGTGAAGGCGCATGCTGGTGCCATCAAGGTCGCTACGAGGAAATCTGACGTCTTCAAAATCAAACAAAGGGAGAATGAGATATTAAGGGAGTTTGTATCCCGCTTCCAACTGGAACAGATGGAATTACCACGGGTCTCCGATGATTGGGTCGTGCAAGCTTTCGCTCAGGGCTTGAATGAACGAAGCTCGATAGCTTCAAAGCAGTTGAAGGAAAACTTAATCGAGTATCCCGCTATAGTTTGGGCGGATGTGCACAACATGTATCAGTCAAAGATCAGAGTCGAGGATGACCAATTGGAAGCCCCATCGGGCTCTGTGTCTCCCAGCAGGCTCATAGCAAAGGAATCGAGGCTTCCAGAAAGAGAGTCGAGGCCAAGCAAAGAAAGGTATCAACCGTATATAGAAAATCGGAGAAATATCCCGAGGCGCAACATGCCTCGAAGTGATCAAAGGATGGATCGAGGCCAGAATCCTCGGGGACTTATGAACAAAGCAGGGTTCAACAGGCACACAGAGATGGTAGAGGCACCCCGGCTATCTAAGTACAACTTTAACATTGATGCTTCAGACATTGTATCGGCCATAGGTAAAATCAAAGACACCAGGTGGCCAAGACCCGTACTATCAGATCCTTCGCAAAGGAACCCTAACTTGATATACGAATATCACGGTACCCATGGTCATAGGACCGAGGATTGCAGACAGCTCCGAGAAGAAGTAGCCAGACTGATTAGCAAGGAGCACCTTCGAGAATTCCTCAGCGACTGAGCTAAAACATAATTTCAGGAAAGAGAGGCGAACAGGAAAAATGAAACAGAAGAACCACAACACGCCATCCACATGATTATTGGAGGAGTTGACGTCCCTCAGAGACCTATTTTTAAGCAAACAAAAGTATCCATCACCAGGGAAAAGCGAACTCGGACCTACATACCTGAAGGCGCTCTTTCATTCAGCGAAGAAGACATTGAGACCTTGTCTCAACCTCATAATGACGCACTGGTAATTCTTTTCTTTTGAATAAATTTCAAATTAAACGTGTGCTCGTAGATCTAGGTAGCTCGGCCAAAATAATTAGGTCAAGGGTGGTAGAGCAACTAGGTTTGCTCGACCACGTCGTGCCCGCCTCTCGAGTCCTCAATAGATTCAACATGGCGAGCGAGACAACTAAAAGGGAAATCATCTTCCCAATCAGCATGCCCGGTACAATTCAAGATACCAAGTTTCATGTCATCGAAGGTGACATGAGATACAACGTTTTGTTTGGAAGGCCATGAATTCACAGTATGAGGGTGGTGCCGTCAACCCTTCATAAAATGATGAAGTTTCCTACAAAGTATGGAGTGAAAAAAGTGCACGGAGAGCAGCAGGCAGCAAAAGAGATGTTCGTTGTGCACGATATGGCACCGACCTCGAAAACCTCTACATCGGAGGGAACAAAAAACAAGCAAACAGTCGAGTAGCTATCATAAACTACATCCTCGAATGAACTAATAAAGGACCATGTCGCGTCCTCGGAACGAGTAACTGAAGCATATCGAGGATTGAACTCCACCACTGCTAAGGTACAATCCTCTCCCTCTTTCCTTCACATTTTACACTAACCTATGTGCAGGTGTTCGATTAAAAGGAATCGAAGCACCCTCCAGCTTGAAGGCCTTAGGTTTTAAAGCATGCATTGCGCTCTTTTTCCCTTACGTCGAATTTTATCCCAAATGGGTTTTACCGACGAGGTTTTTAGCGAGGCAACATCCAAATGCTACCTAAGGAGAACTCACCAAGTATTCAAGGCTTCTCTTCGATCAATCTCAAATACTGAGGGGCAACCCCCGGGAGATCACCTCCTCGAAGAATCTAAAATATGCCAAAGAGGGTCTCGACAGGAGAACAATGTATAGGACCAAACGGTCGAATGAACCGTGTCCTCGTAGAATAATCAAACCCTCGATGGTGAAAAAATGTATAATTGTACCAAGTAATCGAAGGAAAATCTTTTGTCAATCAAAACACTTCGTGCGTCAAAGAAGTTTGCTATTTTCACAAGAGACGGCCCCAGGGCCAGAAATTTCTCGGACACTCGGGGACCGACACCAAAAACTCGAAGTTGTAAGACCCCAGGGCCGGCAATTTCGAGCTCATAATCCCTCTATGAGACACCAATATAAGCCCTCCATGAGGCAATATCGCATATGTAAAACCTCAACGAGGCATGCTCAAACTTGTAAGCCCTCAATGAGGCAATGTCAAATTTGTAAGACCTTAAAAAAGGCATAACCCCGACTCGGGGCTGTCCTCGACAGTCGGCTCGTCAACCTACCTAACTTGAAATCGTACGACCTCAATCTAGCAACTTCAATTTCATAAGCTCACCATGAGGCACCAATGTAAGGCCTCCATGAGGCAATATCAGCAACATAAGCCCTCCATGAGGCAATATAACCAACATAAGCCCTCCATGAGGCAATATCACCAATGTAAGCCCCCCACGAGGCAATATCAAAAAGTTTGCTATTTTCACAAAGAACGGATGCAAAGCCAAAAACTTTCGATTTCTCAGGGACTGTCGTCGGCAGTCACCCCTTCGAGTCATCAAAAACTCGAAGCCATAAGACCTCAGGGCCGATAACTTCGAGTTTATAAGCCCTCCATGAGGAACCAATGTAAGCCCTCCTCAATCAAGGCATGTACAAATTTGTAAGACCTTAAAAAGGCATAATCCCGACATCAAAGTCAAACCTATAAATTGAACTTGTAATACCCCTAAAAAGGCATACCCTCGATATAGGCGCCGAGGCTATCTCACTCGGGGACTAAAAGGCTACGGCCAAATGCAATGACCACCGTCATAAGGCTCCGGCCAAACTAGCACGACTCGTAGACGTCCGACCGTCGCCATAAAATCACAGGCCTCCAATTACTTCGAAAGTACTTTGAAAAGAACAGGTTAAAGGTCGTATCGACCAAATGCGTAAGAGCCCAAGTCACCAACCATATCAAAGGGCGTACCGACCCAATGCGTAAGAGATCAAGTCGCCAGCCATATCAAAGGGCATACTTACCTGATGCGTAAGAGCCCAAGCGCCATCCAAAAGAGCCTCAGGGCCGATTTAAAAAACCTAAGGGTCGATGAGCTCGAGTCGAAACCCGACTCAAAGACTGAGCCCTAAACGGTTAACTAAAGTGCCTAAGGGCCAAATGCGTAAGAGCCCACGGGCCATCCTAAAAAGCCTCAGGGCCAATTTATAACCCCAAGGGTTCCATTTCAAAGTCCAATTCATCGGGCTAATTATCGACAAGCAAATCAGAATTACCAAAGAGTTTTTTATATATATATATATACACACACATTACAATGCTCCCACGGGAGTTTTATACAAAGGACAAGAAAGAAAAACCTAGTCCACTCTCGGACCAGCTCCCTCGACGGCCCCTCGGAACAAATCCCACGGCAGCCTTCAAATATCAGCATCGACTCCAGAGGAAAGGAAAAACTTGGCATCAATGTCACGCCCCAAACCCGAGGGATGAGACCGGCACCTAACCGGATGATCCCGGTCAAGCGGACCTGGATTTGCCTCACCTATCCCACGTACTACCCCGTGATATCAATATACATTACTCATGTGAATTAGCAATTAAGACTTAAGCATAAACTTACGATTTGATTTCATTTCTACCTTTTTATCATACCAACATATGATACCAAATATTTACAAAATACATACAATATTTACCAACGTGGATCACGATTTCGAACCGTACCATTACTTACCCAAAATACATATGTACACTACCCACATTGTGTCTACGGAGCCTCTACGGATACTAGATGTGAACAACTATTTTTTGACTACACCCAAATTCTATAAATATTAAGGTTATATCTAATCTTAATATGTTAAATTTTTATCTTAC
>ML374573.1:12053-40243 GCA_005239525.1 Nicotiana knightiana | reverse complement strand
TTTAAATAAATTTTGCATAATTATTTATGCTTAAAATGGTCCCCTATAGCAAAGCAACAAAGGAACAAAGTTATGCAATCCATGGAAGACAAGAAAACTATTAAAAACGTTAGATAAACTTAATTAAAAAAATCAAAGACTTGAAATTTCATCGCATCAATTGATCGTAGACTCGTAGTACAATCATGTACAAAATACAACTCCCCGGAAGACCTTTTGATATACATAAATAATATAGACTATAATATAAAGTGCTAATTTAATAATAATTGATAATTCAAAATGTAACATGAGAATCATATCAAGTATATATATTACTCGTTTTATTTGCTATAATTTTTCTCTTTACTTGTCGTTTTGACCTTCTACTTCATAGTTCATACACTAGTAGAATTGAGCAAGAATGCTTGTATTTTCCTTTCATAGTAGTAGTTATCCTCAGCAGAAGCATCAGCTGAGAATATCATGGCACCATTGACATGAAATCCACTACTTTCCAACAATCTCAAAGCATCAAAAAATCCATCCCCTTGAATTCCTCTTCCATTTACTTCATAACTAGGAATTAATTTCTCCTTATCAAATTGTTGACTCCTTTGAATAAAAGCCTTCAAATAACCTCTTGGTGTTCTAACTTTATCCGTATAAAATTGATGGTTCACATAATCAATGAAATTCCCATAGTTCTTGTACAACTCTATGTATGGTAAAATTGTGCGATAATATGGTGCAATTGTTGCTATAGAAATAACACTTTGGTTCTTTAAAAGAGTTATTAACTCCCCTATGCAATAAGCAAAAGTTTCATTATGCTTTGGGAATCTTTCATAGTCAATGTCAATGCCATCAAGGTGATAAGTGTTGACAATACATTTGAGGGAAGTGAATGCATTCGATATCCATTGGTGAGTGTCGGCTGGTTTGTACCTGTCGAAACATAATATAATTAAGCAGTTAAAAGTGCGTTCTTTTCAATAATTTAAGCTTTTAGATGATATCGTCAAACAGTTCAACAGTAGTACCAGTTAAGGACTTTTTGACCTAAACTCCAACCCGAAAGGCTAGCCAAGGCTTTAACATTAGGGTATTTGAATTTGATTGATGCAACTGAGTCTGGGGTTAGGTTTGATGCCCAATATGGTGAGAAGGTACCATTTTGTGGGTTCCCTAAATGGTCTGCATCAATGGCAAAGCTGAGAATAAAATGGAAGTCAATGCCCTCATCTATTGGAACATCATCAAATGTTATTGGCTTGCCTGTTGCTCCAATATACTCCATCATTACCTTCTTTCCATCTGAAATAATTTTGAATTTAGCTAAAATTTGAGGAATAGGTTCCAAAAAGGAGCTATATATACGTGAATAATGTGAAATTTCTACACTATATGATTAGCTAAAAGATAGTACTTTCTCCGGTCCACAATAAGTAGTTTTTTGGCTGTTTTCATACAGATTAAGAAATCTACCTTTTAAAATTAATTAGGAATAAAATTGACCATATTAACTTTTATTATCTCTTTACATAAACACTTTAACACATACTCCAATACTATTTATTCCAAGGGCGATGTAGGAAAAACTAAGTAATTCATTCTTCAAATCTGGAAAAATCACTTATTTTAGATCACATAAAAAAAAATTAAAAAATCACTTATTGGGGCCGGAGGGAATTATAATAAGTAGCCGTTCTAATAAGTAAAACTCGTTACTTGAAAAAAAAAAAAGCAGATTCTCACACACACACGAAATTTAGGGGAGTTAGGAGGATTGCTTTACTATCAATGTATTTTATCTCGTTTTACTATGTTATTTACATTATATTTCAAGGTCATTAATATTGGTTTACTATATACAATTACTAGTCGTTATATGTCATGATCTTAGTATGATCATATAAAACATTTAACTATAAATTATTAATGCGCATAATTTAAACTCTTTTAATAAAGATTTAAGTATTAAATTTATATACAGTGACGATATAAGAAGTTTTACTCTATCAATATTTTTTATACTGATATTCTACGTTATCAGTAAGTTTATTTTAATTTGACATGTACATACTAGCGGTCATTCCAACAATCTCAATTGCTAAGAATTTTAGTCCATTGAAAACATCAACCCAAATAAACAAGGTTCTTTCTATTCAAAAATCACACACAAAAATCATCTTGCATATTTTTAAGCGTGTTAGTAACATTAGATGCAAGACGGAAAGAAAATTCATGTTTGAGATAGCAAACAAGGTGATGAAATACAAAAAAATATGCAAGATTCTAAAAGTCTAAGAAAAAAATGAACTTTTTCGTCAATGGGTATGGTTGAAATTCTTTAAAACATATAGAGGAGTCAATATACAAAACTTGAGGAATATTGGAGGTGATTTGGACTGGTTTGGTATCAAAATTCGTAGTTGAAATCGAGTTCAAAATACTTCTGCAACACATGTATCAAACATGTATCACGCATGCATCACGCACATGGATATACATGTGATACACATTTAATACAAATATAATACATATGTGATACATAAATTATACACACTGTGATACACATCATTTTTTTCATGTTCATCTTCTACTTCGAATTTTCAATTCAAACCACCTCAAACTCCACCAATTCATCCAAAAATTGAGATTCAAACTCCTTAAGATGTATTCAATCTATTCTAATAACACCCGCTCTAAAGAAAACAAAAAATTGATATTTTTTGACTAGAAATATCTAATCGGCTAATATTGATAATATCTGACTAATATTAAAAATATTTTATGAATTGGCCAATTTTTATAATAAAGTACTTATAAATGAACATAGTAAGTTTTCAATTTTAAATGGTAAGTTAATATTGAATATAATTATGAGGTAAAACGAGTGCAAACATTTATCCTAGAGGCTAGAACACAAACCTAGCAAATGATTTCTTAGTTTTTTCTTTCTTTTTTGTAAGTTTGACATAAATTTAGCTTAAAGAAAAATTAAAAGAAAAAGAAAAAGGGCAACATCTATGACTTACCACCGAATTGTTGGACGCTGAGCAATAGCGCAGTGATATGAAGGAGAAAGAAGAAAATTTTCGCCATATTTCTTTTCATTCATAAAAATAACCCTTCCTCTTTTTATATAAGACTGAAAATGCAAATAATAAATAAAATATAAGACGGCAAAGATCTTTGTGCATCCTTTGACTCTAAACGTGTGAAGCTGAAAAAACTCCTTGTAGATTGTAACAAGGCATGACGGCGATTATGGCAATTGCCAGATTTGGAAACAACAAGAAGTCTTGGAAATTTTAATTACTTTTGGGATTGTCACGTTTAATTTATATAATAAATAACAAGAGAGTTGAAGATGTATATATATCATCATATATTGATTCGTGGAATATGCTTCTATTGGAAAAATAGATAAGGAATGAAAATTAACTCAACGGCAAATGTTGAGGTTTGATAATATCGAGGTCACTGTTTGTTATCTAGTTAGAGTATATAATTTTTTAATCACTTTAACTCGAATTTAATTGTGGTATGTTCGACTTAATCCATATACATGGTGCAAAAATAGAAGGAAGAGAAAAAGAATCAATAAAGGCTCCACAAGGTTATGATCAAAGACGATTGGGCAGACACATATCAAATCAACAGGGTGAATCACCGTGTCAAAACAGGATCAGACCATAACTTCATCACCTTCAAATTTGGTAATGAGAACATTTACTACATCATTTTAGGCCTACAATCACATTAATTATAGACCACGCCTCGAAAAGTGTTGCCCAAGATATCTATTGATACATTTTATAAGTGTGGCCTTTAATTAGAGTCTTCGGCCACGATTTTTAAGGTCACCCTTAAAAAGTGCGTTCTTAAAATATAAAGATCACTCTTTTTAAGTGTTGCCAATACACAAACTATTTGGCAATGTTTATTAATTATAATGCAACATTTTTGAAGAGTTGTTATATTGTTATACTAATTGTAACTCTTTATAAGAGCAGTCTAAGAATATCTTATATAAAATATCCCGACAAATATTACAATTAATGAAACATTTTTCCCCTATACATGTCACGACCCAAATTCCCAACCTTAGGGATCGTGATAACGCCTAACACCACACTTGTAGGCAAGCCAATGTTAGAACTTATTTAATTAATTTCGATAAAAGTCTATTTAATTATAACAGAACAATTCAAATATAAACTAAATTTATTAATTCTAATGCATAAATTCACGAATAAAATCATAAATGAATAATTAAGTCAAGTCTCTAACTAAATAAATAACCATAAGACTACCCCAGGGTCTGGTGTCACAATTCACGAACTGCTAAGAATACTACAAATAATAGGCTGAAAGAAATAATGTAACTGTTTCGAATATAATAAAACAATGACTATAAAACTAGGAGAAGACTCCAGGAATCTGCGGACGCCAGCAGATCTACCTCGTGTCTCCGAATGATGATGTCTGCTACTAAAATCTCCTAACTCTGGCCAGTACCTGGATCTGCACAAAAGAGTGTAGAGTGTAGTATCAGTACAACATACCCCATGTATTGAGTAAGTGTCGAGTCTAACCTCGACGAAATAGTGACGAGGCTACGGCGGGGTCATTATAACATAACATGTGACAATATATAATAAAGTAAGAAAGAAATTGTAAACTAAACAAGAACAATAAACTGTAACAATAAATAAATAACTCAGCTGATTTTACCAGGTCTCAGCTATAACCAAATTCTCACATAAGTTTCCAAATTTCTAAACTTTACTCTCTTTAAAATAACCGTAAGTGCAAAATATGAAAAATAGTAAAGTAAAACCATAAGTTCTCAAATCTGTAAGTTTCAAAAACCAGTAAAACAGAAGTGTCCTCCCTTATCGCTCCTTGTTGCGGTGTGCAACCCGCTCCCACATGTCCATCCTTATTGCTCCTCCATATATATATCACCCTTATTGCCCCTGTTGCGGTGTGCAACCCGATCCCACCTGTCCACCCTTATTACTCCTTGTTGCAGCGTGCAACCCGCTCCCACATGTCCATCATTATTGCTCCTCCATATATATATCACCCTTATTGCCCCTGTTGCGGTGTGCAACCCGATCCCACCTGTCCACCCTTATTACTCCTTGTTGCAGCGTGCAACCCGCTCCCACCAGACAACCATACCAGTTTATTTATGAAAACTTTCACAACTCATGCCAAAATTTTCACAACATTTTTTTCTTCAACAATTGTAAACAAGAAATTGTACTTCTCATAAACTTCATCAATATTATCTCAAAATGAAACCACCAGGAATATTTATATATATCGTAAAATAATGTCAACTCGCTCAATTTTTATGTACCACAACGAAACCAAGGAAACAACTAACCTTTTCCAAAATAATTAAAACAAGACTTAACAACAAATTAACAAAACCAAGTAGTCATAGAAACATCAATGAGCATAAACAAATAAGCCATAAATAAAATAAATTAGAAACTGGGAAGGGATCATGTTTAACAGACAATTTGGTAGTGCATAGATACTCGTCACCTCACCTATACACCACACACATGAAATTTCACATAGAAATTAAGTTGGGGATTCCTATTCCTCAAGTCACGGTTAAACCAAGCACTTACCTCAACATCGCAGGCCACTCACTATTCAATTATAGCTTTTCCTCTTGAATTCACCTCCAATACACTCGAATCTAACTTTACCGAAAATTATAATTTTTCCCAAGTTTTCTCAAAAAAAGTTAAAACTCGACCCCGGGCCCGCTTGGTCTAAACTCGGGATTCTGACCAAATTACGTTTACCCATTCACCCACGAACCCAAATATACAATTAATTTCGAAATCCGATTCGAGGTAAAAGATTCGATTTTGACAAAATTCTCTAATTCTACCCAAACCCTCAATTTTTACCATGAAAATTCTTAGTTTTTGATTTAAAAGTGATGAAAAACAATGAGTAATTGAAGGAGTAAATTTTAGAATTGATTACCTATGACTTGGGGATGATATTTGGTGAAGAAATTCGTTCTTAGGAATTTGGGGTTCGAAAATTTGAAGAAGAAGAAGAAGTCTGCCCGTTTTATATATATTTTTCTGCCATCTATTCTATCTCGTTTTTAGTGCCAAACGATCTCAAAACTCGATTTTTATGTGTCCAATGGATTCTTTGTGAAATTCTAGTCAATTTAGGCTTTTGAATCACTCAATTTGACCTTATAATGAAGGAGATATGTAGGTTTTAATATTTGCAAATAGTGCAGATTTTTAATACGCCGTCAGTGGCAATTTCGTAATTAACCTTAAAAATATGGCAACCTTAGTAAAATGACCATAAAATCTGCATACGATGCCCAAATACGATGATTCTTTTTGCTACGGGTCCGTAATTATGATACGAATCTAATATTTCATTCAAAACAGAAATCATATCTCATTTGTTCAATATGATATCATTTATACTTGAAGAAACGACGTCGAAGCATAAGAAAAAACGAGCGCAACACAATTCAAACATATTTGAAACTCAACCGAGCCCTCGGGGCTCTAAACCAAACATGCACGCAAGTCTAAAAGCATCATACTCACTTGCTCGTGCGATCAAATCATGAAAATAACATGTAAAACTATGAATTAAAACACTTAAAGTTCATAACTTTTCAACCGAATGTCCGAATCACGTCAAACGAACTCCGTTTTCACCAAATTTCACAGTAAACCTTTAAATACTATAAAAAATCTGTACCGTGCTCTGGAATCGAAATAGGGACCAATGTCAATGGTTTCAAACATTAATTTTTTTCTTTATTTCATTAATATTTCAGCAAAACAATCTCTTTCAAAAATTAATTTCTAAGGCTTGGGACGTCGGAATTCATTTCCGGACATACGCCCCAGTCCCATATTTTACTGCGGACCTCCCGGGATCCTCGAAACACATATCTCAGTCCGTTTACTCAAAATATTGACCAAAGTCAACTTTTATCAAATTTCAATTCTAGAATTTACTATTTCCCATATTTCCACATAAGAGCTTTCCGGTTTCACGCCCGGACTGCGCACGTAAATCAAGTTATTTAAAATTAGTTTTTTAATGTCTATTAAGCCTAGAGTGGAGTCTAAATTCATAAAATGACCCCTTGGGTCATGATCACGCCCAACTATGCCTTATAAAAAGGACAAGGCGGTCGTTGCAAATATAATCCGGTTTATAAGCCCGGAGTCGAATCCCACAGAGAACTAAGGTTTTGCTATAATCGTTCAATATTACTAAGAAATACAAGTCAAACAATTTCCTAATTATAGAGATTATAATATTTATTTCTAACTAATTATGTAACAACTATTATAAAGCAATAAAATTATCAACTAACAAGGATGAAATTTGAGACAGAACTAAGGAGGTCTAGAGTTATGATTTCCCCTGTTGATGGAATCCCTTCTTGTATATTTCATATAGTTTGGCCTAATTATCTCTATCAATCATGAGCACTCTTGCTACCGTAAATCTCTCCCGAGTAACTACGATAATTTACTAGACGCACTCACTCGAGCTACGCTAGCTTGCTTTCATTATAGCTCACTTTAGATTGCACCCAATGTATTGGTATCCCTAATCCAACCTTTAAACCCTCAGTTATGGATCCCTCCTATACTTTGGGAGTGGTGTTGTTCAACAACTACCTAAATATGCACTCTCTCCCAAGAAAATACATACTAAATAGGCACAGCTAATTGAGGATCCTTTCAATTAACTACAACAAGAACGTAGTTGAACAAATAGAGATTAAACTTTGGCTAATCTATATTAACATAGCAAGAATTTCATCCTTCAATAGGTTCCATCAAAACCCTAGATAACAAATTAGCTATTCATAATAGTATGTAAAAATACAATACCAAAAGTCATAACCAACAATGAAAAATAGGGAGAGGAAGGAAAAACTCGTAGAAGAATTCCCCGCCTTGCTCCTATTGTGTCTCTGCCTCCTTAGGTCGAATATGTGTCAAAAGTATGTCCAACTTGTCCAATCTCTCCAAAATACCTTTTTTCTATGTATATATACCAAGTAGGGTCGGGCCCAAACAATTATACCTTCTCCTACGCGTAAAAGGATGATTTTCCAGTCCTGGAGTAGCGCGGTCGCACTAGTGGCCGCGCATATCGAAAAGTTTCTGCCCCATTTGCGCGTCAGGTCCGCGGTCGTGGTTTCGACCGCGTTTTTCATCCTATTTCGTTTGGAATTTGAAAAAACGTAAAATATGAAAGTTTTATAACTTTGAGTTAGTTTTCCAACCATATATTATATATCTCAAATGGAGTTTTGAGTAAAAGGTTATGTCTATTTTACTAGACAGTGTACAATATGCCTCCTCGAGTCTTCGTTTGTTCTTAACTATCAAATTTGACCCCGAACACGATCCAAGCTTAATTCCTTGGGCTTTTACTCAGACTTAAAAGCTCCAAATCACTTGAATTTATTCCGTAACATCTATATAGCTCGAAATCGCTCCTACAAGGCGTAAAATACACAATTAGTGCAAAACACTAGCGATTAAAGCTCAAACTCAATTAAAGTGCAGTAAACTAGAGTGTAATAAGCGACTAAAATATGCAATTATAGCCTATCATCAACACCCCACACTTAAACCACTGCTCTTCCTCGAGCAATCAAACTACACTTTATATAGACACGACATTTTTAAGCAATTCTCCTAACTCATCACACCAAGAATATTCAAAATAGACTATGCACAAAAGCGTAACATCTTCACCTCAAGATTTGACTCATAAGTACCACACATTATTCACAACTCACCCACTTACTCTAACATAGAGGTCACTGACATTACCTTTCCTTCATGAATCAAGTGCCCTCACACAACAAAAGAGAGTAGTTCCACACAATAAAGTTTAAGAACACTTGGGAACTCAAGATAGAAAGAATTCACTCACTCTCAGAAATAACATTCATATGCCACAAAAGATGCACCATAGGCTTGCCCGTAGTGTACTACTCTACTAATCGAGCTTATTTAGTCTAGGATCAAGTAGGATTTTATTTGATTGTAATGTAGGCTGCGGGACGGGAAGGATACATTTAGATATAAGAGTGATTACACCTCTCTAAGCACTTTAATACATATACTTTAACATTCAAACTCCATACTTATGTCAAACCAAACTCCACCTTCACATCAATGTATTTTACCCCATACTTCTTTAAACACAATTACATCAAGAGCCACCACTTATCAAGGATTTTTTTTTCCACAACAATACAACTTTTTTTTTCTTTTTTTTTCAAGTGGCTCTTACTTTTTTCAAAACAGTACACCTTTCTCCTATTTCATTAGTTCCACTCAAAAGCCAAACCAACCACCTCACACTTTAATTTTTACATAAATCATCACAATCCAAGTGCTCATGAGAGGTTAGAAGGTTCAAATAGATGGTTAATTCAAACAAATGGGTAAGGCTTGTAATGTGGTTGCCAAAGAAACAAGATTACAGGCTCAAAGGGGTTAACTATGATACATTAGGTGGGTAAAATATACATATATGGCTCAACAAAGAAACGCCTATATCACTTCCAAGACTGAACAAAACTACTATTTTGCTTTGCAAACACACGGGGCAAGTTCTAGACATCAAATGCAATGCACAGAATAACACACAAACCTCACACACACATGGAACTTAACTCACTCAGGATTGGATTCATCAAGACACTCTAGTCAAAGCAGTTAAGCAAAGTTAAGCTTATACAATTTAAGGTACTTATACAAGAGTCAAAAATTGAGCCTAAGCGTCACAACCAAAGTACTCACTATTCTCAAGGCATAACAAATTCAAGAGAAATTGCTTCAATTCAAAACACAACACAATGACTCATATTCATAAAAAAAATTAACTATACCCGGTTCAAACAAAACCCTTGGAAAAGAACCGCAACACAAAGAAAACCAAGGGGGAATTGATACACTACCTAACAAAAGAATTTTTTTTTAAGACTTAAATCCATCAAGAAAATTGTCTAATAGATTTATTGTCGGGAAAAGTAATCTTTTCTATCTAAAAAAAAATATCCAATTACACTAACACAATTAAAATAGCATAGAAAGTCACCCAGACAATCTTCTCACCCCACACTTAAAATTCTTCACTCATACCAACCTTGTTCTTATCCCTAAATTCACATCCCCTACCAACTTAAATCAGCTAAGACCTATCAGCCTTTGCAATGTTTCAAACAAAAAGAAGATTGACTCATATTCTCCCAAAACTTATCTCAAGCAATGAGTCAGGTTTTGTTAAAGGCGGGTTAATTACTAAAAATATTCTTCTGGCACAAGAAATTGTACATGGCATGAGGAAAGATAATAAAGGAGGGACACAATCATGAAACTTGATATGTCCAAAGCATATGACAGGCTATCGTGGCATTTATTCACATCAGTTCTAAGAAGGATGAACTTCTCAGAGCCTGTCATAGAATTATTACACAGGCTCATTGCTGGCAACTGATACTCAATGCTAATTAATGGCAAAAGATGTGGCTTCTTCCAATCAACAAGAGGACTAAAACGGGGAAATCCTCTATCCCCGTCACTTTTTATTTTAGCAGTTGAAGTTCTTTCTAGAGCTCTTAACAATCTCAATGGAAATAACCAATTCATTGGTTTTTCCATGTGTAATAAGGGCTCTAAAATTAACCACTTAAGTTATACACATGACCTAATTCTCTTTTCTTCTGGTGACAGGAAATCCATAAAATTACTAATATGAGTGTTGAATGATTATCAAGATACATCAGGATAGGAGATCAACAAAGACAAAAAAAAAATTTCTCACTCAGAACTTCTGAGACAAAAGAACTAAAAGAAGGATCAAGAGATGGACTGGATTCTACCAGGATAAATACCCATTCACCTATTTGGGATTTCCAATATACACAGGAAGGAAGAAAGTGCGCCACTTCTCTGACTTAGCAACAAAAGTCCTTAACAAAGCTGAAGCTTGGCAAGGAAAGCGTCTTTCTTTTGGAGGAAGATCTATCATCATCAAACATATGCTACAGTCACAGACTTTATATTCTCTCGCTGCAATGGTCCCACCAAAGACCATTATTAGACATATAGAAATGTATTTATCGAATTATTTCTGGGTGGGAAAGAGGGGAAAAAAAGATATCACTGGAGCTCTTGGAACAATATGAGCTTTCCTTGGGAGGAAGGAGGTCTTGATTTCAAGAAATTACAAGATATATGAGACTCTTTTACGAAAAAAAGATGGTAGAGGTTCCCGACCCAAGACAACTTATGGACTAAGTTCTTAAATGCTAAATATTGTCCTATGTACAATCCACTATCGAAAGTTATAAACTCAAATGACTCTAGCACTTGGAGAAACCTTCTAGAGACTAAGAAAAAGATTGAGACAACATCCATTGGAAGATTAACAAAGGAAATAGTTTGTTCTGGTGGGATAAATGGACCTTATCTGGACCGATCAAGAAACATACCAACCTATCATACAAACCTGGCAACAACAAGACCAGGGAATACTTTCAAAACCAGATTTAAAATAGGAATCTTCTACAATAAGTAGTCCTTCCCAGGGTTATTCGGAAGTCTCTCAGGTCCACATTGGAAAGCAAAACATCAACGACCAAGAAATATGGACCCTCAATGCACGAGGAACCTTCACATGCTCCTTTGTATATCATCTTTTGAGAAAGAAAAGAGACCATACACCATGGCTAGCCAAAACATGGGATAAAGATCTACCTTTAAAGATCTCCTTCAACACTTGGAGAATCTTGAAGAACATATTATTATTAGATAATATAATTCATAAATTTGGTATTAATACGGTTTGCACTTGTTGTTGTTGCAGGATACCAGAAGAGGAGACCAAAAATAATGTCTTTGCGTCAAGTGAATTTTCGAAAAGGATCTGGAAAACAGTTGCATCACCACTAGGATTACAATTAAGCACAAATACCATTATAGGTATATTATATCACTGGTGGAACAAACAACCCAAAAATCCAGTCCACAAATACTTTCTCCAAATTACTCCTATCATTATTTGTTGGGAGATATGAAAAGAAAGATGTGAAAAAAGTACGGAAAATAGTCACTATCAGCATTTAGGATTTACCAACAAGTTCTTTTCCAAGTCAAAATATCTATGGGCGAAGAATACAGTAAGATGGATTGGGAGTGGTCATGGAGTCAAGTTTGCCAAGTGGTGAAATTCTATAGACTAAAACTTACAAGTATCATGGTTACATGGAACAATCCAGAAGGTATCACTTGGAAATTGAATACAGATGGAAGCTACATGGAGAGTATTAAAAAAGCAGGAGTCAGTGGTATTGTTAGGAAAATAAATGGACAGTTGGCCATGGCCTTTGCCTCCCCAATCTAATTCTCAACTAACAACTACTCTGAGGTTCAAGCTGGACTTCAGGGGACTCTTTGGTGTTGTGACAAAAATTATTTTAATTTCATACTGGAATTGGATTCGATGATGGTTGTCAACATGATATTAAAGAAGTGTGAAGCTCCCTGGAAATTACATAATGAAATAGACCAGATACAACATAAAGTTCAACTCCATGGGATCACTGTTAAGCATTGTTACAGGGAAGGAAATGAGGTCGTAGACTCATTATCCAAATATGCTACTACTATTACTGAGAATGTGACTTTCCTAAACGAGCAAGATCTTTCTAACGAGGTTAGAGGACCACTAATAATGGAAAGAATACAAGTCCCATCCCTCAGGGTTAGAGCAAAAAAATATGATGGTTGGTTCTTTGAACCACCATAGACAATTAACGAGGAGCTACATTGATGCTAATATCAGAACCTTCAGTAGCTCCTCTAATGATAATATATGTATTTTGTTTCTTGGCTTTCTATACGGGAGGTTTTGGTTTATGTCCCCCTCTTTGTAATATTTTGCTATCAAATAAACAAGGTGGGAGTCAAGGCCAAAATCCCATCAGCACAGGTGTTGAAAACCTGGGTGGATGGTTTAATTAAATAATAATAATATTATTATTATTATTATTATTATTATTATTATTATTATTATTATAATAATAAACTTACGATGCAAATCAAACAATTTAATCATGCATTTTGTAAATTAAAGTGATTAGACCACATATAATTTAATTTTAATTAAGAAATAAATATTTACATGCAATACACATGTTTTGAATTTATTAATTTGGTGCAACATGGGTACTGTAAATTTTTTCGTAGTTAATTTACTCTCTCTAGATATAGAACCTATAAGTTTATATAATATTGTATATACTTTACCATACGTGATTAGTCTTCGATTTATCATGAATATGTCATAAATTGATTTTGTAACTCTTCTCAAAACTAATTTATACTCACATTCGATTTTGTTTGTTAAATAAA
Organism: Nicotiana knightiana; assembly: GCA_005239525.1. Taxonomy (NCBI): domain Eukaryota; kingdom Viridiplantae; phylum Streptophyta; class Magnoliopsida; order Solanales; family Solanaceae; genus Nicotiana; species Nicotiana knightiana. Next base: position 26,786 of record ML374573.1, on the reverse strand, counting down.
TAAAAATAAATAGTAAGAACTTCTATTTGTGAATCAAGACTCAATGTTACACTTCTTGGCATCTTAGGCCGCAGTTCTCAGGGATGGCTAGAGGCCTAAAATATTGTAGTGACTGAAGCAATTAAATATTTTAAATTCCTCAATTTCTGGACGAAGCAGAGTGATTAAACCTCCTTAATAGAGGACATCTGGAATAAACAGGTGGAGGGCAACCCTCAATGGATCCTACAACAAAATCTCAAGGCAGTGGCTAAGGGCCTAAGCAAGTGGTCAAGAGAAACTATTGGAGATGTGTTCTCCACTGTCAAGCAACTGGAGAAGGATACAATGGAACTGGAACAAATTTATGGATCCAACGGCGCATACACCAATAGATATTTGCATAAAGCTCAAGCAGAATATACGAAGTGGCTTATGAAGCATGAAGATATCCTCAGACAAAAGGCTAGAATTAGTTGGGTTGAAGAAGGTGATTTCAGTTTCAAGTACTTTTTTAGTGTGGTCAAAGAAATAAGAAAAAGATCTCAGCTATACAGAATTAAGAACAATCAAGGAAGATGGATAGAGGGGAATCAAACAATCTCTTATGCAGCCATTAATCACTATAGTAACATCTTCTCCCACTCCCACAATGACATCAATTTCTCTATCCTAGACAGTGTGGAACCACTAGTTACAGAGGAGGACAACCATACTCTATGTTAGGTCCCTAAAGAAGCAGAGATTAAAAATATAATTTTCTCAATAGAACCTAATAGCTCTGCAAGTCCAGATGGCTTCAATGGTTATTTTTATCAAGCGTCATGGGATATCATCAAAAAGGGAGTTTGTAAATTTGTCCAAGGTTTCTTCCATGACAAGAATCTTTCAAGATTCTTCACTCATACCAACCTTGTTCTTATCCCTAAATTCACATCCCCTACCAACTTAAATCAGCTAAGACCTGCCAGTCTTTGCAATGTTTCAAGCAAAATCATTTCTAAAATCTTGGTTGGAAGATTGGCTCATATTCTCACAAAACTCATCTCAGAAAATCAGTCAGGTTTTGTTAAAGGAAGGTTAATTACTGAAAATATTTTCTGGTATAGAAAATTATACATGGCATGAGGAAGGAAAATAAGGGAGGAAACATAGTCATGAAACTTGATATGTCCAAAGCACATGACAGGCTATCTTGGCATTTTCTCACAGCAGTTCTAAGAAGGATGAACTTCTCAGAGCCTGTCATAGAATTAATACACATGCTCATTGTTGGCAACTGGTATTCAGTGCTAATTAATGGCATAAGATATGGCTTCTTCAAATCAACAAAAGGACTAAAACGGGTAAATCCTCTATCCCAGACATTTTTTATTTTAGTATTAGAAGTTCTTTCCAGAGCTCTTAACAAACTCAATGAAAATAACCAATTCATTGGTTTTTCCATGTGTAATAAAGGCCCTAAAATTAACCACTTAAGCTATGCACATGACCTATTTCTCTTTTTTTTTCTGGTGACAGGAAATCCATAAAATTACTAAAATGAGTGTTGAATGATTATCAAGATGCATTAGGATAGGAGAAAAATAAAGACAAAAGTGTTTTTTCTCACTCGAACTTCAGAGACAAAAGAACTGACAGAAGGATCAAGAGACGGACTGGATTCTACTAGGCTAAATTCCCATTCACCCATATGGGATGTCCAGTATACACAGAAGGAAAAAAGTGTGCCACTTCTCTGACTTAGCAACAAAAGTCCTTAGCAAAGTTGGTGCTTGGAAAGGAAAGCTTCTTTATTTTGGAGGAAGATCTATCATCATCAAACATGTGATACAGTCACAGACTCTATATTATCTCGCTGCAATGGTCCCACTAAAGACCATTATTATACATATGGAAATGTATTTATCAAATTTTTTCTGGGGTGGAAAGAGGGGAAGAACAGATATCACTGGAGCTCTTGGAACAATATGAGCTTTCCTTGGGAGGAAGGAGGTCTTGATTTCAAGAAATTACAAGATACATGAGACTCTTTTGCGGCAAAAAGATGGTGGAGGTTCCGGACCCAAGACAACTTATGGATTAAGTTCCTAAATGCTAAATATTGTCCTAGGTACAATCCACTGTCAAAAGTTAGAAAATCAAATGACTCTAGCACTTGGAGAAACCTTCTAGAGACTAGGGAAAAGATTGAGACAAACATCCATTGGACGATTAACAAAGGAAATAGTTTGTTCTGGTGGGACAAATAGACCTTATCTGGACCGATCAAGAAACATGCCAACCTATCATACAAACCTGGCAATAACAAGACCAGGGAATACTTTCAGAACCAGATTTGGAATAGGGATCTTCTACAACAAATAGTCCCTCCCATGGTGATTCGGAAGTCTCTCAGGTCCACATTGGAAAGCAAAACATCAAACCAAGCAATATGGACCCTCAATACACGAGGAACCTTCACATGCTTCTTTGTATATCATCTCTCGAGAAAGAAAAGAGATCATACACCATGGCTAGCCAAAACATGGGATAAAGATCTACCTTTAAAGATCTCCTTCAACACTTGGAGAATCTTGAAGAACATATTATTATTAGATAATATAATTCATAAATTTGGTATTAATATAGTTTTCACGTGTTGTTGTTGCAGGATACCAGAAGAGGAGACCAAAAATAATGTCTTTGCGTCAAGTGAATTTGCTAAAAGGATCTGGAGAACAGTTGCATCACCACTAGGATTACAATCAAGTACAAATACCATTATAGGTATATTATATCACTGGTGGAACAAACAACCCAAAAATCTAGTCCACAAATTCTTCTCCAAATTACTGCTATCATTATTTGTTGGGAGATATGAAAAGAAAGATGTGAAAAAAAGTACAGAAACAAGTCACTATCAGCATTTAGGATTTACCAACAAGTTCTTTTCCAAGTCAAAATATCTATGGGCAAAGAATACAGTAAGATGGATTGGGAATGGTCATGGAGTAAAGTTTGTCAAGTGGTGAAATTCTACAGACTAAAACTTACAAGTATCATGATTATATGGAACAATCCAGAAGATAACACTTGGAAATTGAATACATATAGAAGCTACACAGAGAGTATTAACAAAGCAGGAGTCGGTGGTATTGTTAGGAAAATAAATGGACAGTTGGCCATGGCCTTTGCCTCTCCAATCTAATTCTCAACTAACAACTACTCTGAGGTTCAAGCTGGACTTCAGGGGACTCTTTGGTGTTGTGACAAAAATTGTTTTAATTTCATACTGGAATTGAATTCGATGATGGTTGTCAACATGATATTAAGGAAGTGTGAAGCTCCCTGGAAATTTCATAATGAAATTGACCAAATACAACATAAAGTTCAACTCAATGGGATCACTGTTAAGCATTGTTACAGGGAAGGAAATGAGGTCGCAGACTCATTATCCAAATATGCTACTACTATTACTGAGAATGTGACTTTCCTAAACAAGCAAGATCTTTCTAACGAGGTCAGAGGACCACTAATAATGGAAAGAATACAAGTCCCATCCCTCAGGGTTAGAGCAAAAAAATATGATGGTTGGTTCTTTGAACCACCATAGACAATTAACGAGGAGCTACATTGATGCTAATATCAGAACCTTCAGTAGCTCCTCTAATGATAATATATGTATTTTGTTTCTTGGCTTTCTATACGGGAGGTTTTGGTTTATGTCCCCCTCTTTGTAATATTTTGCGATCAAATAAACAAGGTAAGCGTCAAGGCCAAAACCCCATCACCACATATGTTGAAAACCTGCGTGGATGGTTTAATAAATAATAATAAGAACAGCAACAACAACAACGTAAGAATAATAATAGTAATAATAATAGTAATAGTAATAATAATAGTAATAATAATAATAATAATAATAATAATAATAATAATAATAATAATAATAATAATAATAATAATAATAATAATAATAATAATAATAATAATAATAATAATAATAATAATAATAATAATAATAATAATAATAATAATAATAATAATAATAATAATAATAATAATAATACAAAACTTACGATACAAATCAAACAATCTAATCATACATATTGCAAACTAAAGTGATTAGAACACATATAACTTAATTTTAATTAAGAAATAAATGTTTGCATGCAATACATATGTTTTGAATTTATTAATTTGGTGCAACATGAGTACTGTAAGTTTTTTCGTAATTAATTTACTCTGTCTAGAAATAGAACCTATAAGTTTATATAATATTGTATACTTTACCATACGTGGTTAGTCTTCGATTTATCATGAATATGTCATAAATTGACTTTGTAACTCTTCTCAAAACTGATTTATATTTATATTCGATTTTGTTTTTTTAAATAAACAAAAAAAGAAAAATAAATAGTAAGAACATCTATTTTGTGAATCAAGACTCAAGAGCATCCTATATTTATACCAATATCCATGAAAAGTATACACAACACACGTAACGTACCAGAAGTACTAACTATTCAAGGCTGATCTAGCATAATTACAAAATTAATTATGAGTTTATAGTTCATATCAGAAGTCAGAACTAACTAGAATTAATTGAAGGTGAAAGGAGGTTGATAGGTTCAAATTAAAGCACGAGTAAGCAACGATTATTCATAATTTGTGTAGCTCTTTACAAATGTGGATCCATGTAACTAGCATTTTAATGCCATTTTTCATTACTTTATTTCAAAGAAAACATTTTGTTAGTCATAAAATTGATTATACATACAAGAAAACAAAACTGGCTTGAGAGCTTATTAATATATATTTATAGAAATCGATGCAGTTATATAGCTAACAGCTCAATGTTCAATATGGCACTAATTTAAGTCGTAGCTCCATGTAGGGTGTTCAAACCGAATCAAAAAATCGTATCAAACCAAAAAGTCAAACCAAACAATTAAAAAATCGATTAGGTTTGATTTAATTTGATTTGGTGTTGAGTAAAAAAATCTGAACCAAACCGATAAATATATATATACTTTTAAGACTTTATATAGAACTTTCTATAAAATAAAAAAAAGTATCTAAAAATATTTGGGATCCTATCACGGGATGTAATATTTCATAAAAATATGAAGTGCATTCACTTTTATTTACTTTAAATAGTGGGTTGTATTACTTTTTTATCAAGTGCTATTGAAATGTGTCAATCATCTCTTTGTTCTTTAATATTCATATATTAAGATTTCTTATATTGTTTTCGTAATTTAGAATTAAAAAGAACATATTATTATTTTGGTATCATATTGATTTTTATGTTTAATTATTAAATTACCTCAAAAGCATACATCAAAAAAAGTTATTGTTAAACGACTAAAGAAATAACTATAATGTGTTACTAAAAAAATTTCTCTCATATGAAATAGTTTAATAGACCATCTAATTCTAGATTTGTCGCTGAAATTTCTACACATTAATAAGTATAAAGTTGACTTTTTTCCACAAAGAAGCTTACCTCTACCAAGCATTATGGCTAACAACTAAAATATTTATTCGGCATGGTACATTGCCTACATTGGTGTTAAACAACGCAAGTAATTCCTTATCAGTTATCACACAGTTGACATTTCTTCCTAATGAAGCTTCCCCTTATCAAATACCAAACTTTTGGATTTACTATCGCGCTCCGTCTACCTATTGGTCCAAAAATATACCTAACGTTATCTTTGATCTAAAATTACCCCCGCGACTAACAGAATATTGTGTGAATCTTTTTTTAATTTGTTAGAATCATTTCATTGGGCACGTGGCGCCCCGGTCCAGATTAATTTATACCCGCCCCAATTTGTTAAATATGCCCCATATTTCATTATAACCCAACTTTTTCTTCCTAAGTCCTTATTTTCTTGTCATCTTCACCATTTCCTTCTATCCTCCAATTTGTTGTACTTCTTCCTCCTCCTGAGTCCTTCTTCGCTTGTCCGTTTTCTATCTCTTCAATCCATCCAAACCAGTCCAATATTTAATTCCTTATCACTAATCAAGTTTCTTGAGGAATGTCTCGGTTCATCTACCTTTTTTTAAGGAAAATAAAATATATTGTCCCTACAAAAACGCAAGCCTCCTCATAGACTCACATTTGATTCTTCGAACTCTTTCTATATTTCATCCATATGCTCCTACTAATGATAAGATTGATTTTTCATCCCAAGTTATATGATCTTCGCCACAAGGATTTTTCGAAAGATTGGGGTCAAAACAAATTATAATAGTTGCAATAGCTAAATCTAGATTGATCTTTCATAAATCAATCGCGGGGGTTCTGCCAGGATCTAACCGAAGAAATATTTCGGCAACCTCTCTTTATTTTGTACTCTTTTCTTTCAGTTTTTTTACATAGATAATAGACCTGGAATAGAGTATGCTTGAATCCAGAAAGAAAAAAAATCTGGTCGATAGTACCAAGCTTCGGCGACCATTTTGGCCTCATATGGTTTTGCTTCTGCTTCGTCCATGGCAATTTCATTATCATTGCTCCATTGTTGTCACTAATTTTTGTTCATGATTATTTATGGGTGTCAAAAATCATATTTTTGGTTTTTCGGTTCCGATGAAATGGCGAATCTGTGGCAAACTTTTTTTACAGTTGGTTGGCCTTCTCCTAAAAGGAATTGATAGGTAGAAATATAGTGTGTTTACTATGGGTTGGTCCAAAAAATGGGGCAGGTTGATATTTGGGACGGGTTGTAATTGATATGGACTAATGACCACATGTCCCAATCACATTGTGACAGCACATTAAAAGATGGGACCACAGATGACTCCATTAGTCGTCGGGGTAGTTTTAGACCGAAGATAACGTTAAGTGTATTTTTGGATCAATAGGTGGACGAAGCACGATAATAAACCATATAGAATACGATAGGGGTATTTTTAGCCATTTTCCTTAAAGAAAACACTACGAATCTTTTAAGCTTCTTTTTTTTTTTGGCAAAAAACACTTTTTTCTAAATTTAAAATGTTTGACCAACCTTTTAAAAGAAAAAATATTTTGAATAGAAGCAATAACAAAAAAAATTTAAAAGAAGAAAAAGGTAGCTTCTTACCAAAACACTTTTATGAAAAATACTTTTGAAAATAATACAATTAGAATCACGTTTAAAAATCTTGGTCAAATACTAATTGCCACTCAAAAGTACTTTTCAAATTAATTAGCCAAACACAAATTACTTCTCAAGGAAAGTACTTTTTGAAAAGTAATTTTAAAAGAATATTTTTCAAAATAAACTGATTTGAAAAGTTCTTTTATGCTAACAAAAGGCAACACAATGAATGGATTTTTAAATTCAATAATATACCATTTTCATTTATTTGATCTTCAAAACGGAAAACGTGAGAATATACCATTTGTTTGATGACTCAACAAAGCATGACTGTACTAAATAATGACATATCATAGTAGCAGCAAGGGGCCATAGCAAGTTAGCAACATAGACAGCAGGAAACAATACTACAAGGCTAACCATGATAGTAGCAACTAGCAAGGAGCAATAAAGTTAAACATTCGAGCAACTTAGTAAGAATTGCAACATGTTGAGTAATCACACAGCCTATGATGTCTCAATAGCACATGTTGAGTAAAGAATGGCATACCAATAAATTCACACAAGAGGACAACCCGGTGCACGAAGCATCTCGTGTTCACGCAGGGTCCGGGAAAAGGTCGCACCCCAAGGGGTGTGATGTAGGCAGTCTACCCTGATGCAAACATCAGTGGCTGATTATACGGCTCGAACCCGTGACCTATAGGTCACACATCCGATATAAATTGAAATTATTCAACAACTATATAAGATCAGCAAGATTCCTTCTGATCATATAGCTCATATAAACTCTCAGGAACTTAGTTCCAATGGCACCAAACTCAGTAACAGATCTAGGAGAAAAGAGCACCATTGGGTTCTGTGGTTAAATTTTCAGAACTCTCCATCATTTTCTTTTCAACTAACACATAAAGGGGACCAAAACCTTTTGAATTTTTGTATCTGATACATCCATCTTCTTTTAAATTATCAGACTTCTTATTTTAAAAAGATAAGTTTTCTTTGAACCTGATTATTCTCTAGCTTAATTCTCCATCTTTCTTTCTAGTGCTAAATGATTCAACTATAACTCTTCCCATGGTGTCTGGAATAATGAGATAATTAGCCTTATTTTTCATCCCAAGCTGACAAGAATATGGAAAAAGAGTCTCATAAATACACAGCATGAGAATAAGATTATCTTTCGTTCCCAACAATTGCAGGAAAAGAGAAGTTTATTAAACTTCTGATAGAATTGTTAGGGGTCGTTTGGTTGCAAAGTGGGATATCTAGGGATTAACAATCCCAGGATTATTATCCCACATCCTAAATGGGATAAGTAATACCACCATTTTAGTATAAAATTTGTACCGGTATTAGGCTATTAGCTAATATTCATAATCAGACATGTGATAAATACAATCCCAAATTCTATCCCAGGACTATAATCCTAATCCTGGTAACCAAATAACCCCTTAGGATTCAAATGAACAGCCAAAGAAAGAGGACCAAATTCTATCTTTATGCAGAATAATGATTGATAGGCTAACAGAATTGGTAAGATCATACTATACTACTCAAAATGAATATTGATGACAGTTATATCAAATTCCAGAGGGAGCACAATGGAACAGAGATGTGAACTGACGAAATTATTATATTAACATAGGCACGACTTGCCTTTTCTTCCTTTTCTTTTGCGTTGCCCAGGCCAGCTTGTATGCACCTCGACTATTTCATTGGGTACCTGTTGCCTCCCAACAACATATGTAGTAAGTAACTCTACCACCAAGGTTTAAGCATATGAGAAAGATTATATTGCCTTTTCTTGCATATATTATCTCAATAAGCAATATCCTTGGCTTAATAAGACAAAAGAAAAGCAACCTCTAAATGCAACAAAATGCACCTTAAACGCCTTCTTTCCGGTTCACAGTATGACAGTAGATACAATAATCATCGGAAAAGCTGATGATGCCAAAGAAAAAGAAAAAAAAAAGGCAATGTTATAAAACTGCATAAGTAGTATGATGACAATTACGAATGGAGTGCCATCCATGTCGAGCCTAAACATACGTGGGCTGTTCTATGCCAATCAAGAAGAGCAATATCTTTATTTCTTCCCTTATCTCCTTCAAGACAAAACTTACACTAACTCCAAAGAACAATTTCTCATGAACGAATATCAAATAACAACGACTAGTTGCATGAATAAAAAAGAGCATGCAAAGATAACCATAGCAAACAACTATGTCATGGATCAAAGACAGGAAGTAACATTTCCTCTGCCTCAACCAAAAATGAGCTAGACAAGGATTAACACAAGTACCAAGCTTAAACAATTTTTGCTTAAGGAAACCCTTTGCATCGAGAATCTGTTATCCATGCATGAAATGGTCCCCTATGGAAATGCAACAACCAGACAAGGATATACAATTCCATAGAAGAAATAGAAAACAAAAAAACCTTTAATAACGTTAGCTCAACTTAATCAAAGAAACAAATTAATGACTCCAAGGGAGACACTCTCTAAATCGTCGCAGTTCTTTGCCTGACTTTAGCTTTCTCTGCATCAATAATAGATTCCATCAACTTAACAGAATTCTCCAACTCCCCTTCTCTATTCACTACCACATAATCAAATTCCTCCATATGCTTCACTTCGTCCCTAGCCGTGGCAATTCTCACAAGCAAAGTCTCTTTAGTCTCCGTCTTCCTATCAATCAACCTCTTCACTAATGCATCTTCACTCTCCGCCACTAAAAACACAAACACTGCAGATTTACCCAAAATCCTCTTCAAAGTCGCTGCCCCTTGTATATCAACTCTCAACACTATATCCAATCCTTTAGCCATTTGATCCCTAATTTGCTGTTTTGGTATACCCTTATAATCCCCATACACCAATGCATACTCCAACAACTCATGTCTCTCAATCATTGTTATAAACTCTTCTTTACTAACAAAAAAGTAATCTTTTCCATCAACTTCACCGGGCCTTTTACCTCGGCTTGTCGCAGTAACAACAAAATGCATATTCTCCCTAACTTCTCTAAGCCTTTTAATCACCGCATCTTTACCAACCCCACTTGGGCCACTAACCACAATGATCAAAGGATGAGGGTCGGGTACCAATGGACCTGAACTAAACGGCGAACCCACCGCCGCCTCGAGGGCCCGATACAATTCAGCCTTATCGGCAGTTTCAGGGGGTGGTATAGGGACATGGGCGGGTCTTCTTGCATCCGCCATAGCAGGAAATGATGACACTAAACGTTTGGTTACAAGAATTGGCCTTTTTTTCAAGATTCTTGGGGTTGAGAGGAATTGTGGGTTAGGGTCAAAAACAGCAAAAGGGTTTTTGAAATTTCGATAGAGGAGAAATGGGTCGCGGCTCGAATTTGATAAAGAGGTGTAGAGCCTACGAAATTGCATCGAGTTTATATCGGATGAGAGAAGAGAAAAAAGGCTGTGAAAATGGAGCGTGAATTTCACGGAGATGAATAGAGAATCGGAAATAAGGACTGTTAATGCGGCTATTAGTTTGAGAATCTTTGACTGGCTGGGAGAAGAGATTTCTAATCTAGGGTTTATCCAAAATCCCAATTCCTCACTTATTTGCAGTTTTGAACGGCCTTGTTTCGGGTCAGGGCGATTGCTGATTTTCTCAGCTTTTTTGAGGTCTCTATTTCTATTTCTATTTAAAAAGTTATTCAAATATAATCTTAGCGGTTTATAACCGAAAGAATGAAAAATTTACTCATGTCAGTTCTTGATAACTTTAGTCCAGTGATCTAAAGTTTGGGTAAATATTTACTTGGTTATAAATAAAATTTCTAATTACCAAAAAAAGTACTAATACATTATTAATAAATTAACTGAAAACTTTATCCAATAAAAAAATATGTATACGATAATAACTTTGATCAATAGAATGAAAATATACTAAGCATATTTGTTAGTGGAATTGGGTGAATATTTAATCATAAAAGTAACATATTATTCTTTAATGTACGTGGTGCATTAAAATTTTAAAAATATCTAGTTTCATTATGGAATTTTTACCTCCTATAGCAAAGGTTGATACATTATTTATTTTAAGTAAATACCTTTTTAAAAAATTATATTACATAGCTACCTTTTGATTTTTATAGCCAAATATCTATTTATGATCACCTCCTATCCTTAAACCATAAAATACACTTTTTATTATTTTTCTCTCTTATTCTTTCAGATTTTTCTCCACCCTCTCTCTCTCTCAACGCTTTGTATAATAGCTAAAGAGTTCTCTCCTGCTCTGTGAAGGAAATTCAATAGCAAGCTGGTTCCAGAAATTCATGCCTAGTGAAGCACGATTAGAAAATACAACCTCGTGAAATAAGTCCTCTTCCTCTTCACGCCATTTCTCGGCCACTACCTATCCCATATCATAAAACCCCAACCTAACAAACGTTTCCTCACCTAGGGTTCTTGATCGAAACGGGAACAGTGACGTTTCGAGTCGGAATCGCGGCCCTCTCGACGAGACGACATTAGGGTTGTTCTCGGAGTTTGGGGCTGAGCAACTTGAAGATTCTGTTACCTTTTTTTAATTGTATTTCAATGTATCTCGTTGTATTTTCATGTATTTCATTGTATTTATTATCTTTTTTTTCATTGTATTTTAATATATCTCGATGTATTTCATTATATTCACTGTCTCGCTGTATCCCATGAATGTATTCATATATATTTTTTAATTAATATAATTTATATATTCAGATGTATATATGTATTCAAATGTATCTGCAATATATATTCATATGTTTTTGCACTATAGATGAATCTCGAATTTTATTGGTTGAAAACAGAAACACCCACGAACGATATCAACAGAAAAGGGAAGGATTAGAAACTCGGCGATTGCTCTGTTTTGTTGTATTTATCGGCTGGGAAAAATATTCAGCATATTTCGTGTCAAATACAGATTATGGGTGATGTAATTGAGTTAGTTGAGTTATATTAGGAGTTTATTGTGTTAATTGATTCACTTTCCGTTTAAAAACAGCTGAATAGACCACGATTTGCGCTATTTACGTTACTGTATTCACAAATACATATCGTGAATATAGTCGTATATAGTCGAATACAATCATTGTTTAGCTGTAATCCCTGTTTCACGCCGAGTTTTGCTACTGTATTCATGAATATAGTAGCTTAAATACATCGAATACACTCTAAAAAACTGAAAACATAGCTATAGGAAGTAATATTGTAAATGGTAGCTACAACTAGCTAATAACCACTAAACAATAGTGGTTTCTGAAAATTTCTCTTTTATTATTGGTAATCTTAGAAATTTTATGTGGATGTTATGGAGGGGCAATTTACAAAGAGTATGCTGTTATAAAGATGGTTGTTGTTGTTATAGGTAAAAAGTTGTTATAGAAAGGTACAATATAACATTAAAATCGATCTCAAGAATTTTTGACTTTTATAATGAATAATTATTATATAATGATGTTATAAAGAGGTCCAACCGTAAGTAATTAATTTTTTTGATAACTTTAGCTAGGTGGTCCGAAGTTTGTGATATGAATCTGGTGTATAAACAATGCATCGATTCACTTTTTCTTGCTATAATTGCAAAATCATTTTGTATTGCGTCTTCTTTTTACTTTGTGACGACTATTCTTAGTATGGTTTCTTACATACAAGCTATTGTTTCTTATTTTCTCAACATCCCGAATTTGTTCTAATATAAAAACTTTCAAAAACTATACATCCTTAGACGAGTATGATTAATTTTCCTTGATGAATTCCCTTGAACCAATATATTGTTTGTTCTTTGAATTATTTTATTCCTTGTGTACAACTATCTCCATTCGAGGAGATTGTTGTAAACTACAATGATGCAGTTTGAAGTTAGCATTGCAATTTAAGGAAAAGTACGATAAAGAATTCACAAAGAGAGAAGACATGGACTTTAGACAATGGTTTAGCATTCAAAGTTAATTCCAATTACTGGGTCAAAGTTCTGTAACGACTCGGCTGGTCGTTTTGAGTATTGTAGCCACATCCCTCATTTATTGTTTATTCAATACTCACTTGTTGTTATGCGACTTGCCGAGGTGATTGGTTTGGTTCAAAGGATGTTTCAGAATGAATTGGGACACTTAATCCCAATATTGGAAGAGTTGACCGGATGTTGACTTATGTGTAAATGACTCCGGAATGAAGTTTTGATGGTTTTGATAGCTATGTATGGTGATTTTGAACTTACGAGTGTGTCCAGATATTGATCTGGATGTCCATAGATGATTTTGGCTCGAATTGGCGAAAGTTGAAAAAGTTGAAGTTTGAAGAGTTGAGAAGTTTAACTGAGAGTTGACTTTGTGGTTATCGGGCTCAGGTTTTGGTTTTGGAAGTTAAAACAGGTCTGCTGCGTCATTTTTGACTTCTGTGAAAAATTTGAGGTCAATCGTAGTTGGTTTGATAGGTTCAACATCGATTATAGAATTTGGAAATCCATTAGTTTCATAAGGCTTGAATTGGAATGTGATTCGTGTTTTTGATGTTGTTTGACATAATTTGAGGCCTCGACTAATTTCGTATGATGTTATAGGACTTTTTGGTATGTTCGATTGAGGTCTTGGGAGCCTCGGGTGGATTTCAGATGGTTAACGGATTGAAACTCAAACTTAGAGGAATACTGAAGTAGCTGATGTTTGGTGTCATCGCACCCACATAAGGAGTGACCGCAGGTGCGGGTCATGCGTCGCAAGAGCGAGTTTTGGGGAGGAGGCCTGGGAGCACAGGTGCGGGGAAGATTTCCGCACCTGCGAGGTGGCAGATGCGGATGAGAGGTCGTAGAAGCGAAAGGTGGGCTTAAAGGGTAGGCTCGTAGGGGCGGAATGGTTTGCACAAAAGCGGTCCCACAGGTGTAAGAAGAGGACCGAAAGTGCGACTAGTCGGGGACTTAAGTGAGTACTGTAGGTGCGGAACTTTGACCATAGATGCAATTCCGCAGAAGCGGATTTTTGGCTCGCAGGTGAGAGATGCCTGGCAGACTATATAAAAATCAAGGGTTTTGAGGATTTTCTCATTTTTGGACTTTGGGAGCTTGGATTGAGGCGGTTTTTGAAGGGGTTTTCACTAGATTTCAAGAAGTAAACAACTTTTGGTCATTTTTATCTATTAATATTGATTATCCATTGATTTTCCCCCATATATTTGATGTTTTTGAGGTGGATTTTGGGGTTTTTTTACCCATGTATTGGGAGAGTAAAAAATTAGAGATTTGAGTGACGATTTGAGGTTGGAATTGAGTGATTTTGGTATGGTTTGACTCATTATTGAATGGGTATTCGGATTTGGTAAATTTTGTTGGATTCCGAGACGTTGGTTCGGGATTGACTTTTTGAATTTTGTTTAAGAACTTAGTTTTATCGTATGTAATTGATTCATATGGCTTGTATTGATTGTATTAAGTTGTTTGTGGCTTGATTCGAGTTGTTCGGAGGCCGATTCGCGAGGTAAAAGCTTGTTGGAGTAAAGGTTTGCGCGGTTTGAGGTAAGTAACACTTCTAAACTTGATGCTGATGGTATGAATCCCTGATGATACAAATGAACAGAATTAACAACATAAATGAAACCCTACAGGCATGATTTCTACCCAGATTAACAAAAAGAAATAAGAACCCCCCCCCCCCCCCCC
>ML374572.1:32500-38314 GCA_005239525.1 Nicotiana knightiana | reverse complement strand
AAAAAGGAGGTGTGACAGCTCTGGCGACTCTGCTGGGGATCGAACCCAGAATCTCTGGTTCAGGGTTCAAGAATTCGAGCTTAGAATAACTGTTGTATTTGGCTTTATTATCTGATTCTACATATTTGAACCTAATGTGCTAAATGCTGCTTTTACCGCTTTGATATTATCTGAACTGTATATAAAATTGTGTCGAAACCCTTCNGTCTAGGACAGGTGAACCCAAAATAAAAGACCATCCTGATGCATCTTACGTGCTACTTGGCATTTGTTTGTTTCGGCATGCATTTCGACCGGCTTCTAGAATAGGAAAGAAAATCAAAAAAAAAAAAAAACAAAGAGTGAGAGATATGTATTTGAAATACTCTGTCTAAAAGATAGGAAATAATTGAATATTCTCAAAAGTCATATTTCCCGGTTTTGTCAAAACTGGCAGAACTACGCGGGTCTGATTCTCACCGAATGTGAGATACGTAGGCATACCTCATCGGTTCCGGCCCCCAATATTAAAAAAATAATAAAAGAACAAAAAATCCAAAAAAAAATATTTTTCTTTAATTGCTTCTTTAGGAGTATTTTTCTTAGGAAATTCCAAACAAATAAAAGATAAAAAACAAAAATATTAGAACCGAAAAATATTTCTTCATTGAAAAAAAGGGACAAATAAAAATACAAAAATAATTTCTACTTTTTTATTTCCATGATTTTTCAAAATCTCAAAAATATTTCAGTTAGTTTAAAACTGAATTGTAGAACATAGCTTTAGATTTTCTCTAAGTACATGTTTAATTCCTTGAGTTTAAAACTGAGCTCCATCTCTTATTTCTGAAAANATCATGATTGACAAGATTGATCTCTACCTCTACTTTTTTCCATGATAAGTTTTTGGTGTTGTAGCTGATAGATTTCAATAATTTGCTTATTTTGTTTGGAGGGTTGTAAACGGATGCTAATGTTGCTTTCAAGAAGCTAAATCCCAAAGATAGTACCCTGAAAAAAGCTTTGAAGCATTCTGTGTTAGATAATACATAAATTCCAAAATAAGTTGTAGGGAAATTCGTAAAGAGGTGCACAAAACAATTGTACTGTTGGTTGCTTGGTCAGTCGATATTGTCCTTGTCAAGTTGTATTGACCAACCCTTTCGAAAGTTGTGGCTTATATAAGCGGTCCGAAATGATTCTGTTGATAATTTCTTGATTAGTACTTCATAATGAGTAGTTTAAATAGGAAAAGTACCTAGTTGTGGTCTGTCTTGTGACATTCTTATCTTAGCAGCTTCTGGACTATCAGCATCAATGGTGGAGAGCAATTGAGAAAGACGATCACTAAGATCATCCATTTCTCTATTCAAATTTCTTATGTAGTTGCATGTTTCTTGTAGCACATTTGATGTCGATGCATGCAGTGTAAAAACCAACGTATATTAGAAGACAAGATAAAAAGGAGTTGAACAAATTAAATTAACTGCTAAATCATGATCACTTTTTAGTACTACTGAATTCACGATCTAGTCAACACATAGTCAACTCCCCAATACAAATGATAGGGAATCAACTGCCACCAAGCTTCTCTCCTTGTGGACTTTGGCTTTTGTTTTATTTTTTGTCTCTTGAAGTCCTACAAAATATAGGTCATGTGTTTTCTATTGATTCTCGAAATGCTATTACTCTATTTTACATGACTCACACGATGTTGGTTTCTTTGTTGCATCTGTATGTTCACGTAGTTGTTCTACATTGTTTGAGCTGGAAAAGAACTGCAGTTTCAGCAGCAATTTGTCAGCAAAGTATGCACTATTCAACTCATAATTACTGTGTAGTTTAAGCAGCAGTACTTGTCTTTTTGGAATGTTTTGCAATTTAGGATATTTGTCCAATTTTAGCAAAGACTTCTACAAGTTGCAGTCAGGTTTTGTATTAAATAGTTAAATACACTATTTGCTGTAGTTAGATATCTGGTGAGATAATTTGTGCCCACATGCAATTCAGTTTATTTCTTGTGCATCCCCAAGTTAATTTGGAGGATAGAGACACGAGATTTGGAGAATGAAAAAATCCAAATGAAGTCAACAAATATTTGTACAAGTTCTTTCATTTAGCAATTATCTTTACCCCTTTTAACCCTAAATTTGACAAATGCTTGTATAAGTTTTTATATAGCAATTGTATTTGCTCCTTTAATTATTTTGCCAGACTAATTAGCAGGAATATATATTGCATGGTGTTAAGATTACAGGATGTGCTATCAATATGAATGAGTTAAGGATTCATACAGGGAGTCTAACTAAAACATTTAGCTTCAATGGGGTTCAATAAAAAAAAAAAACTAAATTCGCATAAAAGTTTTTGTTTCTCCAGTTAAAGAGATGTAAATTTCAGATCTTCGTGCGGAGCATCAAAAGGATTTAGAAAATTTGAATTTAGTAGTGCAGTTAGTACAAAATGTAAATCAATAGCTACTGAAGTCATAGTTTTTGTATATTTTCACTAATTGATCTTCCTTGGTGTTGGGTGAGCTTTCCTTTCCAGCATTTCTACGCGAATCAAATGAGATCTACAAATGTGGAGACCTAGTCCACTTATCCGAGGATTAATATTCTTTACGTGTGCTACCTTTGAGTTGATTGGAGTACTTTGTTTATGAATTCTAGATCAGCTAGTCACTTTGAATAGGTAATAATTTTGTGAAAAGAAAGCACTTTCGTTTAGTTGTTTCAGAATTTTAAGATACATTATAAAGAGTCAATGTCTTTGATAATACTAAACGAAAAAAAAATCAAAAATCCAACAAAAAATCAAAAGTCCAAAATATTTTCTTGCTTTCTAGAAGTCCTTCTTTCAAACATTTCAAAAAAAAAATTCCAAAAAAAAAGAGAGTAAAATAAATGAAATAATTAAATAAAAAAAAGAGTTAGATTATTTACTTCATTCTCACTCTTCCCGAACTACGCAAGATCTGATTCATGCGGCGTCATGATACGTAGGCAATCCCCATCGAATTCGATCATAGCCATAAATAAATTGAATAAAAAAATAAATAAATAAGAAAAAGAAAAATTGAGTGAAAAATAAAGAAACTAGCGAAATCAATTTAAAAAAAAAGAGAAAGAGAAGAGTGACAAAATAAATGAGAAAAATAAAGAGCGAAAATAACAAAAAGAGAAAGGAAAAGAAATCGAGATATGGAAAATTCAAAAAAAAAAGGAGAGATAAAATTGGAAAGGGACATCTAAAGGCCGGGATGAAACACGCAACCGTTCAAACACATTGTAGAAGCGTTTAACTGTTAGGTGCATTGCATCCCAATATGCGATTTCCTATATGTTAAATGTCTCAAAAACTAGCAAGGTTGTTTCGTGTGCAAATTAGCCAGGTTTTGGTGGTTGGTTTTGTTGGTAGTCCGGTTTCCCATCCTTCACAAGGTCCAAAGGTAGAGACGGCCTCCGCCGGTAATATGCCAATCATCGGTCCTGAGGATAGCCCGTCATCGGCTATTCCGCAGCCGGAATCAGCAACTGCTAAAGAAAATAGAATGTTGTGTCGCCGCATGTTGGAGATGTGGGACGCTTGGTCTAACGGCAGGGAACCGCCAAGTATAATCCCTGGTTTTCCTGAGCTGATTCCCGGTTCAGATGGGCTTTCGAACATCCTTGTGCCCAACCCACTCATCCCATGTGGGCACACTCTAATGCCGTCTAATGGCCCTGGAATGCCTTCTGCGGATCACCCCCAGGCGCCGGATTCAAGGGCACTGCCAACAATGTTCGTTGTGCCACCAATCTTCACCATGGCACAGCCAACAGTGTCCAAGCCAAACTCTTACCCTCAACACTCGCAATATGAGTCTCCCATGGGTCAGCAAAAAATAATGAGAAACCCCGAGCAAGAAGAAATGGCTCGGAAGATGAGAAGTTTAGAGCAAAGCTTAAAGAACATACAGGGTTTGAGTGGTCAGAAGAGTCTCTCCTACTACGATTTATGCATGTTTCCACATGTTCACCTGCCAGTTGGTTTCAAGACGCCAAAGTTTGAAAAATATGACGGGCACGGAGACCCGATGGCTCACTTGAAACGATATTGTAACCAGCTGAGAGATGCTGATGGAAAAGAAGAGTTGTTGATGGCCTATTTCGGAGAAAGCCTTACCGGGATCGCTTCTGAATGGTATATGGATCAAGAAATTACTCATTGGTATATGTGGGATGATTTGGCCCGAGACTTTGTCAACCAGTTCCAGTATAATGTAGACATCGCTCCCGACAGGAACTCTTTGTCTAATTTGAAAAAGAAAACTGCGGAAAGCTTTCGCGAATATGCTGTTAAATGGCGTGAGCAAGCCGCTAGGGTAAAGCCTCTAATGGACGAAGCAGAAATGGTTACGGTCTTCCTACTGGCCCAAGAGGCAGACTACTTCCAGAATATGATGTATGTTATGGGTAGACCGTTCGCTCAAGCTATAAAAATTGGGGAGATGGTCGAAAGAGGTTTAGAAACGGGCTGAGTTTTGAGTCAAGCTGCTTTTAAGGCTAAAAATTGGGGAGATGGTTCGGAGGGTTTGATGAAAAGAAACGAGATAGAAGAGGGAGCTATGATGGCTTCAAGCTCGGAGGGGGCCCATAGGGCATTCAACCAATCATATATGCTTCCTGAAATCCCAGAACACTATTACCCCTATCAAGATGATGCTGCATATGCCGTGACACCGCACAGGGAGGCGGTGATGAACACACAACCTTACACACAGCCACAAAATTATACCCAAAACCGAGCTCCACTTCCCAGAAACGCCCATCTTTACCAAGATCCATATAATTCCCAATCAAATGTTTCCCAATACAATCCTCGCCCAAGAGAACCTTTCAAAAAGAATCAGTTCACCCCTATTGGTGAATCCTACTCTAGCTTGCTCCAAAAGTTGGTCAGTTTAGGTCTGTTGCAGCCAGTGGCCCCAAACCGGCTGAACCCTGAGTCCCCCTCGCACCGGGCTGATGCTAAATGTGAATACCACTCTGGAGCCGTGGGGCATGACACTGAAGATTGTTGGACTCTCAAAAGAGTAGTGGAAGATCTCATCGAGGTCCAGACAATAGTGCTTAGGGATGAAGATGACCCCAATATGATGAACAATCCCATGCCTGCTCACACTGGGCCGGTGGTCGGAATGATTTGTGAAGATGAATAACTTGATCCGGCACTGAAGGCCATTGAAGCCATTGCCGAGACAGAAGAAAAGCCAAAAAACGGTTGCCAAGCCTGAAAGTTCCCCCATCATATGGGAGTCTCGGTAGCCAGTCTTACTATCCTTTCTGCGTCCGGATTATCCCAGGGTGTGATCCGGATGTTTTACTTTATTGTCTTACTTTCCGACGTAAACCCTTCTATCTAAAAAAAAAATCATCAAAATAAAAAAATAAAAAACGAAAAATATATCAAATGGAATTAATATTTCTTTTTCCAAGAATGTCTCTTTTCTTAATCTTGTCTCTTTCTTACTCTACTTTCAGTTCTATTTAAATGCAGATTTCAATAAAATGACATGCTTGCGGACTTCATGCCCGGATCTTAAAACGCTGTCAGACTCTGAAATAATGAATCAAGAGTCAGAATGCAAATGAAGTTAGATCAACGAAATAAAACAATCGGTATAACCAAAGAAAAATGGGTTCAGATCGGAAAATGTCCATACACTACTACAAGAGTACTGCCAAAAGAGTGTGTTTATACTTGGGGTACATCGAAGGAAATGTCCCTGAAACAACTGTCAACACAGATGCAGTCAACAGATCCTAAAACGCTGTCAGACTTCGAAATAAC
>ML374572.1:0-27500 GCA_005239525.1 Nicotiana knightiana | reverse complement strand
ATTGAAGTCACAAGTGGCGCGTGTCCCGTCTTGACCTGAAAAGTTGAAGAAGATTAAACCAGCACCTATGACTAACAAGCATCAAGATTCAGATCAGAGTCTGCATGAAGAAACAACCAAGACTCAAGATCAAGCTGCAGAAGACTTATAGATAGGGATCTTGTAACTCGTAGTTGATAGTTTAGTTTAGTCTTTTTCATTTTGATTTTGGTGTAATAAGGAGCTCAGCAAGCAGTAAGCAGCAGCACAACAGTGAAATCACAACTTTCCGGTAGTCCCAGCTACCAAAACTTCTAGAACTACACTGGCTTGATTCCTTTATAGCCAAGGATATGTAGGCAACCCCTGAAGCAAGGTTCGGTCAAAGAGTTTTTTTTCAAAATGCTTCCAAATGGAGTACCAAACGGGCAAAAATTGCTCGTAGTTGCTCACTTTATCTTTGCCCGAAAACTCTTCATGTTGTCGAGCAAAGACGGGCAGCTGTGAACACTCAATTTTTTCCCTACAAGGAAATTACTCCTAAAATAATCAAAAATAGTTTTAATAAATTTTAGGAACTTTTCTTTATTTAGTTGCATTCCATGCATGTTTAATAATTCTAAAATCATAAAATAAAATAAAAATCATAAAAAATTATTCGAATCTTGATTTCATTGTCATGTTAGATTTTAAACTTCATTTTTAGGATTTAATCACATTGTAAATGCATCTTCTAAAAAATCAAAATTGCATACATAGTCTTAATTAATTAGTTTTAACATAGTTAATTATTTTATTAGTAGTTAAAATGGATAGTTGATTCATTTTTACAAAGAGGGTGGTATCAAAATTGGAGTTTTAAACTAAGTGGCTAATTTGAAAAGAAGAGATTTAGTTGATTCTTGAATTGGGTTAACCTTGCAAAGGAAAATAGCCATGCTTTGTTGAAGCCCAGAATTCCTACACACCCAAGCCCACACCTGAATCGGCCCAGCACCCCCTTCAGATGCCTAAACGACGTCGTTTCGCCCTTTCCCCTCACCTATTAAAAATAAAGCTAAGACCTAATCTAGAGGGCGATGAACCCAGCACCTTTTCCCCCCTGCTTCTTCCTCACTTATCATCCCCAATACACAGATCAGATCCTCCCCTCCCATAGAGAAACGGCGCTCCATCCTCTTCATCTTCAACAAAAAAAAAAGGAAAAGCTCCCCTCCCGGACGAGAACAGCAGCGGCGCAACAGAGAGCCCCACCTCTTGGGCACACACAAAAAAATGGTCGTATTTCCCAAGAGAGATGAGCAACGCGTCTCCCTGCCCTCTCTGCTTTCATCTTCTCCATTCGTTACCATGAAAACTAGCTAAGACCAGCCGTGAAACCCTCATTGCTAGCGAGCTTCACCGAAAACCGGCGAAAACTAACCCGAGTTAGTCGCTGCTCCTTCTCCTACTTTTGAACACACGAAATCGGAGTTCTCTCTCCATTATGAGGCAGTCACGGCTCCTTTCCCTTCTCCATTTTGAAACTCCATAAAAACCAGCAAAAAGAGAGCTTCCTTTTCAATCAAAACACCACCCCCAAAACAGGCCAAAGGCCTACTGAAATCAGCTAGAAAATGCATCCAAATTCAGCTCTAAAACCATTTCAAAGCGCCTCCTAAAATCACTTAAAAAACCACAGCAAAACTTCCAGTGTACTTGCTTTTTAAAAACGAGCAAAATGCTGATTTCATTTTTTTATTTTTGTTGAGTTGGAGGAGGTCGAAGTTTGAGTTTGTGTTCGAGTCTTCATCTGGTATAGCTGTCCGAACTCAGTCGCTGCGTATTTTCTGGGATTCTCAAGCTGTGTGGGTATAAGAATTTGCTGTTTGTTGCTGTCCTTGCGCGCCGAGTTTTCGGATCCTTCAATTTGCATTTGTTTGGCTTTTCTTTATCATTCTGCCTTTCCCTACATTTAAGGTACACACAGAATCCCACTTTTGTTGTGCTGATTTGTAGGATTGATTTATTTACCTCTGGAATATTGAATGAATTCTGTTAAATCTGAGGTTCTGATCTTATGTATAAAAAATGTCTTCCTAATGTTGATTTGTGAGTTTACTGGAAATTGTAGTAATAGTTTGGTGTTAAAAGCTGTCTTGAAAACCCTTTAATGGTAAAATTTGGTCACACTCTTATACGAGTTTGAGTTTTTCTATTGATTAATTGGCATGAGCAGTGGGCTGCTGAAATTTCAGCTGAGCTCCATCCAATCTTGTAATTGCCTTCATTTGGCTCATCTCAGTAATCTCATTGTTTGATTAGGTAAGTATTAAACCCCTTGTATTATGCTTTCAAATCGTCGATTCCTGGACTGAATTCCATGAATTTGTCTTTAAGAATTAAAAACTTTCTTTTGTTCTATCTTGCTAAATATCTTAAATTAATTGTTGAGTGTTAGGCTTTGTTTAATAGTTTAGATCATTAATTCGTTTGTTGTCTATCTCAAGCACTAGATTTGTTCTGGGATTAATCTTTTAGATTCACTGAGTATCAACCTGACATCTTTTGGAATATTTAGCTGGTTCAAGCTTAAAACCGAATGTGTGATGGTTTATTAAGAAAAAATGGAACTTTGTTCATTAATGGGTTAAGATTTCTATTGGCTTTATTGATAAAAAATATAAAATGTTGTTTGGGTATAACTGAGGTGATATTTGGGAATAAAGATACTTCACTGCTTTTGTTTGATTACTTTCATTTTTCATTTAACATGCTAAGTTTGCGTAGAACAGGTAAATCCACTTTTTTTTCTCTTTCTTTATTTCTTTTCAATAACAAAATTCTTGAATAATTTTGTTACTCCAAAATTGTTAACCATGCCTCAATTAGAAACTACTCTTTAGTGACTTTCAAATGTGCTTGGGTCGCGTAATTGGTTTTGGAAATTAATTTATATCCCTTCTATAATTTCTAAAACGGTGCTTCACAACAATCTCAAACTTAGGAAATGAATAATATTCACATACATCGTAGTCCGCTTTAGGCGCAAATGACAAATCATCGTGACTATGGGTACGGTTTCTGTGGTATAGTCGTGATACTTAATCTACACTCGAGTTTGCAACCCATGCCCCCGACCCTCAACTCTAAACAATTAATAAAAAATACACATAGCAACCACGGGTGCATTTCACGTAACGTGTTTGCCATGTGTTCAAAAACAACAACTGCACGCCACCGTGACTTTTCTAAAGATAAATCCATAAACGCCCTAATTGATCTTAAAACTAAAATGCTCCTTCAAATAGAAAACATAAAGTATACTCAAACATCGCCTCAAATAGGCATTATAAAACCGTCANCATAGTCTTGACTACGTAATCTACACTCGGGTGCGACAACTCATGTCCCCGTCTTCAACTTCAAATTTTAATAAAAATCACATGTTGTAATTGCGGGTGCATTTCATGTGGCGCAGTAATAATATGTCTAAAAACAAACAAGTGCACGCCCTCGTGACTTGTTTTAAGATAAATCCATAAAAGCGGCTAAAAATGAAAAAGGCTAAAAAGCACAATAGGTTTAAAACATGTAAATAATCAGATAATTAGGTCAAATATTAATAGTTAAGCGACCGTGCTAGAACCACAGAATTCGAGAATGCCTAACACCTTCTCCCGGGTTAACAGAATTCCTTACTCGGATTTCTAGTCGCAGACAAATTAAAACAAAGTCAAAATTTCCTCGGTTTGGGATTTTTAAATAACACGGTGTCCCGGAACATCGTCAAAAAATTGGGTGGCGACTCTGAAACTAAAATAAATCCCAAATCTGAATAATGTCACTTAAAGTGGAAAAACTCCCTTATTACCCTTTCATTAATCAGGGGTGAAAAAGTTGGTGTGACAGGTACAGAGGGCGAGGATGCCCAGGGATTATAGGTGCCAGAGGATACTGTGCACCGCGGGTATTTTGGAGACCAGCGGGGTCTCATTTGCTACATTTCAGTTTGCGGGTGCTGCCTTTACATGGTGGGAGTTGCTCGAGAGACGTAGACCGGTTGGTTCAGCACCTCTTACTTGGCGGCAGTTCTCCACTATCTTCTTGGAGAAGTATGTTCCTCAGTCCCACAGAGGGAGCAGCGCAGGCAGTTTGAGCAGCTGCGCCAGGGAGAGTTATCCGTTACTCAGTACGAGATGAGGTTCTCCGAGTTGGCTAGGTTTGCTTCTAAGATCGTCCCTACTAATAGGGAGAGGGTGAGGAAGTTTGTGGATGGTCTTTCTTATCAGCTTCGGTTGCTTATGACTAAGGAAAGAGTATCGGGTGCTTCATTCGAGCAGGTTTTTGACATAGCTCGAGATATTGAGTCTGTTCGCTGCCAGGAGCGGGAGGAGAGGGAGGCTAAGAGGCCTCGTGGTTCGGGCAGTTCCAGTGGTGCTCCCTTTAGGGGACAGTTTCAGCAGGGTAGGGGCCGTTCATTCAGGCCTCCTCAGTCAGGCCGCCCAGCATATAGTGGTGCATCTTCGGGGCAGGGTCCCCGTGGTTTTCAGTCAGGTTGTACTTCTTTTGGTGCCATCCCAGCTCAGAGTGCAGCTCGAGCACCTCCAGTTCAGGGTTCATCTATACAGGAGTCTTCCAGTGGTCGTGTAGGTGCTAGGGGTTTCTATCAGTCCCCGCCTCCAGCTCCGGGTAGTTGTTTTAAGTGAGAGTTCGGGCATTGGTGGAGGCAGTGTCCCCGCTGTTCCGATGGATCTTCTCAGCAAAGGGGCCAGCCCTCGACTTCAGCTCCAGTCCTTTCACTGCCCACCCAGTCATCCAGGGGTGGTGGTCAGTCTGCCAGAGGCCGCCCTAGAGGGGGAGGTCGAGTAGGGGGAGGTCAGGTTCGTATGTATGCATTTCCAGCCAGGCCAGATGCTATGGCCTCAGATGCCGTGATTGCAGGCATTGTTTCAGTCTGTTGCCGTGATGCCTTGGCTTTATTTGACCCTGGTTCCACATATTCCTATGTTTCTTCATATTTTGCCAATTTTATGGATATGCCCCGTGAGTCTCTAGTCACCTCTGTTCATGTGTCAACTCCGGTGGGCGATACTATTGTTGTGGACCGTGTGTATCGGTCGTGCACTGTATCTATTGGGGGTTTGGAGACGCGATTGGACCTACTGTTACTCAGCATGGTCGATTTTGACGTGATTTTGGGCATGGATTGGTTATCTCCGTGCCATGCTGTTCTTGATTGTCATGCTAAGACCGTGACCTTAGCTATGTCGGGGTGTCCGAGGGTTGAGAGAGAGGTTCTTCCGAGTATATGCCTAGCAGGGTGATTTCTTACCTGAAGGCTCAACGCATGGTGGAGAAGGGGTGTTTATCTTATTTGGCCTTTGTGCGGGATGTCGGGGGTGAGACTCCCGCTATCGATTCAGTTACTGTGGTCCGTGATTTTTCGGATGTGTTTCCTGCAGACCTGCCAGGCATGCCACCTGACAGGGATATTGATTTTGGTATTGACCTGGTGCCAGGCACTCAACCTATTTCTATTCCACCATATCGTATGGCACCAGCGGAGCTAAGGGAATTGAAGGAACAACTTTAAGAGCTCCTGGATAAGGGGTTCATTCGGCCTAGTGTGTCACCTTGGGGTGCACCGGTGTTGTTCGTCAAGAATAAAGATGGGTCCATGCATATGTGTATTGACTATCGGCAGTTGAATAGGGTTACGGTGAAGAACCGGTATCCCTTACCCCGTATTGATGATTTGTTCGACCAGCTTTAGGGAGCCAGAGTGTTTTCCAAGATTGATTTGAGATCTGGGTACCATCAGTTGAGGATTCGGGATTCTGACATTCCGAAGACTGCTTTCAGGACCAGGTATGGTCATTATGAGTTCTTGGTTACGTCATTTGGGCTAACCAATGCCCCAGCTGCGTTCATACGATTGATGAACAGCGTATTTCAGCCTTATCTTGATTCCTTCGTCATTGTGTTCATTGATGACATCCTGGTTTATTCTCGTAGCCAGGAAGAGCATGCTCAGCATTTGAGAGTTGTGTTGCAGAGGTTGAGGGAGGAGAAGCTTTATGCGAAATTCTCCAAGTGTGAGTTTTGGCTGGGATCGGTAGCTTTCTTGGGGCACGTGTTGTCTAGTGAGGGGATTTAGGTTGATCCGAAGAAGATAGAGGCGGTGCAGAGTTGGCCCAGACCGTCCTCAGCTATAGAGATTAGTAATTTCCTTGGTTTGGCAGGATATTACCGTCGCTTTGTGGAGGGATTCTCTTCGATTGCTTCGCCTTTGACCAGATGGACCCAGAAGGGTGCCCTATTCAGATGGTCTAATGAGTGTGAGGAGAGCTTTCAGAAGCTCAAGTCAGCACTGACTACAGCTCCAGTATTATTTTTGCCTGCTGGTTCGGGTTCTTACACAGTTTATTATGATGCTTCTAGAGTTGGCTTGGGAGCGGTATTGATGCATGATGGTAGGGTGATTGCCTACGCGTCCAGACAGTTGAAGGTGCACGAGAAGCACTATCCAGTGCACGATCTCGAGTTAGCTGCCATTGTCCATGCCTTGAAGATTTGGCGGCATTATTTGTATGGAGTACAGTGTGAGATTTTCACTGATCACCGCAGTTTGTAGTATCTGTTAAGGCAGAAGTATTTGAATTTGCGTCAGAGGAGATGGTTAGAGCTCCTCAAGGATTATGATCTCACTATCTTATATCATCCGGGGAAGGCCAATGTAGTGGCCGATGCCTTGAGTCGCAGAGCAAAGAGTTTGGGTAGTTTAGCTTACCTTCTAGTAGCAGAGCGGCCATTAGCTCTTGATGTTCGGGCCTTAGCAGGACATTTGGTGAGATTGGATTTGTCAGAGCCACCGAGGGTGTTGGCTTGTGTAGCCTCCAGGTCTTCTCTCTATGATAAGATTAGAGCACGCCAGTATGATGATCCACATTTACTTGTTCTTCAGGACAGGGTACGTCGCAGTGATGCCAGGGATGTGGTTATTGGTGATGATGGGGTCATGAGGTTGCAGGGCAGGAATTTGCGTGCCCAATGTAGATGGCCTTCAAGATTTGATTCTAGCAGAGGTTCATAGTTCGCGGTATTCCATCCATCCGGGTGCCGAGAAGATGTATCAGGATTTGAGGCAGCATTATTGGTGGAGGAGAATGAAGAGGGATGTCGTGGAGTTTGTGGCTCGGTGTCTCAACTGTCAGCAGGTTAAGTATGAGCACCAGAGACCTGGTGGGTTGCTTTAGAGGTTTGATATTCCGGAGTGGAAGTGGGAGAAGATCACCATGGACTTTGTAGTTGGACTCCCCCGGACTTCGAGGAGGTTTGATGCTATATGGGTTATTGTGGATCGGCTGACCAAGTCCGCGCACTTCATTCCTGTTGGTACTACGTATTCATCGGAGAGGTTAGCTGAGNAATCATGCTCAACATTCATACTCCACTCGTGCCAAACAAAATACTATAGCAACGCTTGATGAGTGGTTGCGCCCTTCTTATATTATCACCCACTAAATTCGGAAAGGCTTATTTGCGGTAAACTAGTCGATCAGCGGTGCAGTCGACGGTTCCGTGCCTTTCCCCCTTGAGTTGTCTGCTCAAGGGTACCTGTCTAAAACCCTATAGAAACCTTACTCTTTTGCACTATTGCATGCATCATGGTCAAACCTAGTCAAGCTAAAGTGTCGTCCGCACGATAGCTTTTAAGATAGCCTTATCCAAAAGTCCACCCGTTTTCCCTAAACCCAAACGGACGCCCTCAAATTCTGTGCATTTATTTGGAGAACTAGATGCTTCCTGCTAATTATTGACGATAAATAGTCGAGTCCGGTGGGGTAAGGGCCTAACTTTATTTGCTTTGCAGAAAAAAATGAGGCACGAAGTCCCCAGATTTGGCATGGTCTCCAATATCCACCCAATACTGTTGAGTTGGTGGGAGGATCTGCACTCTAGCGACAAAGCTATCGTCAGGAAGCACTTGGGTAATCTACCGTCTCTCCTGGAAATCCAGCCTAACAAAATGATAATAGAGGCTGCTACCCTGTTCTGGGATCGTGAAAGGTCTGTGTTTCGCTTTGGGAACATCGAAATGGCGCCTTTGATAGAAGAGATAGGAGGGCTGGCTAACCTAATATGGGAAACTCCGGGGTTGTTGATGCCTGAGTACCGCACAGGAAAAAGTTTCCTCAAAATGACGGGTCTGAAAAAGGACACGGAATTAGTATGTTTGGAGGATTCGTACATTCCTTTTGACTACTTGTACGAAAGGTATAGATACAACAAATCATACCATACCTACCTTGACGAGTTTGCTATCACCTCTTTGGCACACGTCCATCGCCGAGTGTTCGTGTTTATGGTTTGCTTTTTGGGTTGTGTTCCCGATAAAGAAGGAAAGGATCCATACCAGCTAGCCATGGTAACCAAGACCATAAATGGAAGGGGTAAATGGGAAAGATTTCAGCATTGTGCCTATGATCGTTGCAGACATATATCGGGCCTTAGAAAGGTGTCAACAAGGAGCAAAGCATTTCGAAGGTTGCAATTTATTACTTCAACTCTGGCTCATGGAACATATCCAAAAAGGCGAATATCACCACAGAATGTGGGATGACCACATCGCATTCCATCACCCAAAGAGAATAAATTATATCCCTGACATGTTCGCTCAGCCTGAAAATGCTGAGGGATGGGTTGAGCTTTTTGATAACTTGACTGAAGAATAGGTTCAATGGATGTTTGAATGGTTTCCAATGGATGAGTTCATCATTTGATCCCGAGACGCATCATTTCTGATACTGATTGGTCTAAGGGGGACATACCCTTACGTCCCTCTTCGAGTTATGAGGAAAGCAGGACGGAAGCAAGTCATACCTAGGGTCGAGAAGATGAGCCATAGCTGACTTTCAAAATAATGACAGTCCTCATAAGTACCAAGCTCAGCACCTGTGGCACTGCAAGGTTATACTTGAGAAAGACACCATCGAGCCAGACAGGTATCACGCTGGTTGTACCCCTTTCTATCTTGGTTGGTTAGAAGAGGATCTGGGTGGTTAGAGCAAGCCAAGGTACGTCCGAGGTCACAGGGTTATAGACGAAAGGGCCGAGGTACAAGTCAAATACAACCAACTATGCAAAAGGATCCGGGAAAGTGAGGATGACCACTACAAGATACATGAGTCCAATAAAAAACTGATTGAGGAATGGAAAGACATTGATATCAATGCCAACAAAAGGCTGGGATACTTGAACGAGGTATAATCGAGCTGGAAGAAAAATTCATCAAAAGAGTTGAAGATTGTCAAAAGGCCGAGGGAGCTGCAGTAGGATACCTAGCCAGAACCTACTTGTTGCTGGGACTTCGCGAGCTGGGAAAACTGTACAAGGAAAGCAAGAATGCCGAGTCGGGGGAAGGTCCTTCTGGGACCAAGTAGATAGGAGTGTCTTTATTTTTCTATCAATGTAAGAAGGCCAATGACCATTAGTGACTTTTATTTTTCGTCTATCATTTTGAGATTTGTCTATTTTTCTTATCAATAAAATGAGGCATTTAGCATTTTAAGTTCTCCAAATCAATTTTTCGCTAGGCCTACCTCGGGCAAAAAGAGGTTCCCAACTTAGGACGCACTTTACATTTCCGCATTATGTGTTTAAATACCGCAATATTCTTTTCATAATCCTCACTGACTTCGTTCCTTTTGTTTTGATTTCTTTTTCTTAATCCCCTCCCCAAAGGTTAGTTCGTGCATTCTGGCATCATCAGCCTATCGCACCAGATCCAAGGGCCCTCCACCTACTCCTCCTCCTAGTCCTCCTAAGGGCTAAGACTAAGGCAAAAGTAAGATGGAAGAGTCCAGCGGCACCAGAAAGGAGAATATGATTGAACGGGTAGTGTCGCGACCCAAATTCCCACACGGGTCGTGATGGCGCCCAACAGCGGGGTTAGGCAAGCCCATATGAATTACACCAAGTGATACCCTTCCCATTTGATTAATTATTCCAACGTTTACCAGTTTTAAACAATTATTAACATAATAATAGCGTGTGACATAAAATAAAACCGTCTGATACATGAGCCAAAAGATAAGCATATGTATAAATATACAGCCCCAAAACCCAAAATATACGCTACGTGTGTGCCAGGATCTAGTGTCACGAGTATCACGGGCAACTATCTGAATATACAAGGATAACACATATATACACAATCCCACAGTATGAATGAAATAGACAGGAAAATGACAAAAGGAAACTCCAGGGTGCTGCCAGAGATCGTCAGGAAGAGCAGCTCACCGCGAAGTCGAATCAGCCCAAGTCAGTATCTAACACCGTGCTGATAATCAGATGTACCAGCCTCCTGACCTGTACAGTCAAGTATAGAAAAAGAAGAAGTGCAGCATGAGTACATAATAGATATGTGCCCAGTGAGTATCCCGCCCAAACTCGAAAGAGTAGTGACGAGAGGTCGACTAGGTACTCACTAAGGTCCAGCAATATAATCTATGACGAAATATGGCTAAAGCAATAGGCATGGGAAAGAATGAGCAACAAGTATATAGCAAATAACGAAAGCCAGATAATAATTGAAAAAGGAACAACAAAGTACCAAAATCTTCTCTTAACCAATACCTGACACTCCAGTTTTAAGTGACTTAGAACTCAAGTGATCATACACATACCAGGACAAGACAACCAGCCGGAGTCATATGGGTGGTCATAGGGACTGGGGGGCCCCCTGGATTTCCGCACTTGCGATTGGGCAACCGCACCTGCGGTCATACCAGCAACAGCTGCACCAGCAGTTGTTTTAGCTGGTTTTTGGCCTCGTTAGGTGCCCTGCAGGCACCTGGGCCCACCTGAGCCCTAATCCAAATATACCAAAGAGTCCCAAATCATAGTACAGACTCGATCGAACCTTCGGAACACCCAAAACAACGCTAAAACTCAAAATCACACCCCCAAACCCCAAGAACCAAACTTAAAAAATTTCAGTTTCCTAGACTTCGCTCAAAACGCGCCGAACCAACCTATACAACTCGGAATTACCTCAAATTTTGCAGGCAAGTCATAATTAACATAACATAACTATTCCCGATCTCATAATTCCGTTTGGACCTTGATAACACAAAACAAATTCCAAACCAAAATATGAACTTATTTCAATATTGGGCACCGAAATGCCCCCGGGTCATCAGAAACCCAATCCGAACATACGCCCAAGTCCGAAATCATCACACGAATCTACCGGAACCGACGAAACTCGATTGTGAGGTCGTTTACCAAAAATGTTGACCAAAGTCAAACTTGGCCTTAAAGGCCAATCTTAAGGAACCAATTATTCTTATTGCACTCAAAACACCTCCGAAACCCGGACCACCAGTCCCCGCAAGTCATAAATCATAAAATGCCGCTATGGGAAGTTTCATTTAGGGGAACGGGGCCCGATAATGCAAAATGACCGATCGGGTCGTTACATTCTCCACCTCTTAAACAAATGTTCGTCCTCGAACGGGTCTAGAATCATACCTGAAGTGCTGAATAAGTGTGGATATCTGCTCTGCATGTCCTCCTCGGACTCCCAGGTCGCCTCTTCAAATGGTTGGTCCCTCCACTAGCCTTTATGGCAAAAACTCTCTTGGACCTCAACTGGCGGTCCTGCCTATCAACAATAGCAACTAGCTCCTACTCGTAGCCCAACCTCTCATCCAACTGAATAGTGCTGAAATCGACCACATGAGAGAAGTCGGCGTGGTACCTCCGGAGCATGGATACATGAAAAACTAGGTGAACTCCTGATAAGCTGGGAGGCAAGGCCAGCTTATAAGCAACCTCCCCAACTCGCCTCAACACCTCGAATGGACCTATAAACCTTGGGCTCAGCTTGCCCTTCTTCCCAAACCTCATAATACCCTTATAGGCGAGACTTTCAATAGGACCCTATATCCCTCCATAAATGATACATCACGCACTCTCTGATCCGTGTAACTCTTCTGTCTGGACTGTGCTGTATGGAGTCTCTCTTGAATCAACTTCACTTTCTCCAAGGCATCCCTCACCAGGTCGGTTCCATATAACTTAGCCTCGCTAGACTCAAAGCACCCGATAGGAGAACGACATCGCCGACCATACAAAGCCTTAAATGGTGCCATCTCAATGCTGGACTGGTAACTATTATTGTAAGCAAACTCGGCCAAAGGCAAGAACTGGTCCCACTGACCCCCGAAATCAATCACACATGCCCTGAGCATGTCCTCCAATATCTGAACTGTACGCTCTGACTGACCATCAGTCTGAGGATGGAATGTTGTGCTGAGGTCTATCTGGGTGCCCATCTCACTATGCAATGCTCTCCAGAAGTGCAAAGTGAACTGAGGAACTCGATCTGATATAATGGACACCGGCACATCATGCAACCGGACTATCTCCCGAATGTAGATCTAGGCCAACCTCCCAGATGAATAAGTAGTAGCCACTGGAAAGAAATGCGTCGATTTGGTCAATCTATCCACAATGACCCAAACCGCGTCGACCTTCCGTGAAGTTCGAGGCAACCCAACCACGAAGTCCATTGCAATGCGCTCCCATTTCCACTCAGGAATGGGCATCTGCTGAAGTAGGCCTCCTGGCCTCTGGTTCTCATACTTAACCTGCTGGCAATTAAGGCACCTAGTAACATACTCCACGATGTCCTTCTTCATTCGCCTCCACCAGAAATGCTGCTTCAAATCACGATACATCTTCGTAACACCAGGGTGAATAGAATATCGAGAACTGTGTGCCTCATCTAGAATCCTCTCCCTCAGGCCATCCACTTTAGGAACACATAAGCGGCCCTGAAGTCTCAGAACACCATCCTCGCCAATAGTAACCTCCTTGACCCTGCCCTGAACCACTGTCTCCCAAAGCTCTTCCAAGCACGGATCATAAAACTGTCGGGCCTTAATCTCTCCCAATAATGAAGACTAAGCAACCACATGTGCCAAAACTCGACGAGGCTCTGAAAGATCTAATCTCACCAGGAGATTGGCCAAGGACTAAATATCCAAGGCTAGAGGTCTCTCCTACGCTGCAGTATAAGCCAAGCTTCCCATACTCTCAGCCTTCCGGCTCAAAGCATCTGCCAACACATTAGCCTTGCCCGGGTGATAAAAAATGGTGATATCATAATCCTTCAACAACTCAAGCCATCTGCGCTGCCTCAAATTAAGATCCTTATGTTGAATAAGTGCTGCAAGCTGCGGTAGTCTGTATAAACATCACAGGACACTCCATACAAATAGTGCCACCAAATCTTAAGAGCATGAACAATCGCCGCCAACTCCAAATCGTGCACGGGGTAATTCTTATCATGAACCTTCAGCTGGCATGAAGCACAAGCAATAACTCTCCCCTCCTACATCAACACGCACCCCAAGCCAACGCTTGAAGCGTTGCAATATACCGTGTACATCCCAGAACCGGATGGAAATACTAGAACTGGCGCTGAGGTCAATACTCTCTTGAGCTTCTGAAAGCTCGCCTCACACTCGTGGGACCATCGAAACGGGGCATTCTTCTGAGTTAATCTAGTCAATGGAGCTGCAATAGAAGAGAAACCCTCCATAAATCGGTGATAATAACCTGCTAGGCCGAAAAAGCTCCTAATCTTTATAGCTGAAGTAGGATGCGACCAACTCTGAACTACCTCGATCTTCTGAGGTCAACCTTGATACCCCATTCGGATACCACATGCCCCAAAAATGCCACGGAATACAACTAAAACTCACACTTGGAGAACTTAGCATATAGCTTCTGTTCTCGCAAAATCTGTAGCACAACTCTCAAATGCTGCTCGTGCTCCCCAGGCTACGGGAGTAAATCAAAATGTCATCAATAAAGACAATGATGAAGGAATAAATATACGGCCTGAACACCTTATTCATCAAGTCCATAAAGGCTGCTGGGGCGTTAGTCAAGCCAAAGGACATCACCATCAACTCATAATGGCCATATCTCATACGGAAAGCAGTCTTCGGAACATCTAAAGCCCGAATCCTCAACTGATGATACCCTGATCTCAAATCAATCTTAGAAAATACACGAGCACCCTGCAACTGGTTAAACAAATCATCGATGCGCGGCAAGGGATACTTGTTCTTAATGGTAACCTCGTTCAACTAGCGGTAGTCAATACACATCCGCATAGATCCATATTTCTTTTTCACAAATAGAACTGGAGCACCCCACGGTGAAGAACTCGGTCTGATGAACCCCTTAGCTAACAACTCCTCAAGCTGCTCCTTTAACTTGTTCAACTCTTTCGGAGCCATAAGATATGGAGGAATGGATATAGGCTGAGTATCTGGAGCTAAATCAATGCAGAAGTCAATATCACGGTCCGGAGCCATTCCCGGAAGATCCGAAGGAAATACATCAGCATACTCTCGAACAACTGGCACAGAATCAATCGTCGGAGACTCGGCGGTGGTGTCCTGCACATAAGCCAAATAGGCTAGACAAACCTTCTCGACCATATGTCGAGCCTTCAAGAATGAAATAACCCGGCTGGATGTGCTAACTGAAGAACCCCTCTACTCTAGCCTAGGAGACTCAGGCATGGCTAAAGTAACTGTCTTGGCATGGAAATCAAGCACGACATGATAAGGAGATAGCCAATACATGCCTAGAATAACCTCGAAATCAACCATGTCGAGCAATAAAAGGTCAGCTCTGGTCTCAAAATCACAGAATGCGATCACACAAGACCGATACACCCGGTCTACCACCACAGAGTTTCCCACAGGAGTAGACACATATATAGGAGATCCCAAAGACTCTCGAGAGAAATCCAGAAAAGGAGCAAATAAGGCTAAAACATATGAATAAGTGGATCCTGGATCAAACAATACTGAAGCCTTTCTACCACATACTGAGGTAATACCTGTGATCACAGCATTTGAGGTCACCGCATCTGATATGGCCGGAATAGCGTAAAACTTGGTTGGAGCACCTGAAGACTGAGCTCCCTCAGAACGAGCTGGAGCTGACTGACCCCTTCCCGACAGGCCTCCTTCTCTAGGACGGCCCCTGTCAACCTGACCCCCACCTCTAGGCGGTCGAACTACTAGTGCTGAAATCGCGGGCTGGTGACTCTGGTGCACGGCCTTGCCCCGATAGTTGGGACAATCCCTCCTGATGTGGCCTAAGTTCCCACACTCGAAGCACCTCATAAGTGACATATCCCGCTGACCCGAAAAAGAACCCTGAATGGCCGGAGGGCGATGAGAGCCCTCAGGCATAGCATTGAAATAAGGATCGAAGGATCTCTGATGACTGGAATGACCACTGGGAGAACTCAGAATAGCTGGAGGTCGATAGAAGCGCTCTGGTATGGCACTGAACTGGGGCCTAACCCGGGGAGGTGGTGTAGGTGCTGCATATGAAGGCCTGCTGGACCGACCGCCTCTAATCTGACCCCTTCCCCTAGCTGGAGCACCCCTGGAATCACCTGTAAATCTAGCCCTCTTGCCCTGCTGACCCTGCACCCTGCTCCTCAATCGGTATCCCTCAATCCGTCGAGCTATCTCGACCACAAGCTGGTACGGGGTGCACATCTCCACCTCTCGAGCCATGGTGGACCTAATAGCTGGATGCAATCCTACCACAAACCTCCGAACTGTCTCAGCATCGGTGGGTAATATCATAAGAGCATGGCGTGACAACTCTGAAAATCTGGCCTCATAATCTGTCACAGACATCTACCCCTGCTCTAACCGCTCAAACTGACCCCTCAGCTCCTCCCTCTCAGAGGGTGGAATATATCTATCCAAGAACATCTACGTGAATTACTCCCAAGTGATAGTAGGAGAATCGGCTAACCTGCTGAGAATATATGACTGCCACCACCTGCGAGCTCTACCCTCTTACTGGAATGCAGTGAAATCCACTCCATGGGACGCTAGGATCCCTATGTTGTGCAATCTATCCCTGCACCTATCAATGAAATCCTGGGCATCCTCACCTCGCTCACCCCTGAAGACTGGAGTGCGTTAGCGGGTCCATCTATCTAACATCTTATGCTGGTCGCCACGCACAACTGGTCTGGGCTCCGGTGCTGCCGCTACAGGCTGGGCATCATCCATGGGCAGTGTACCCGGGGTGGGATGTAATGCTGATGTCGGTCCTGCGGCCTGGGCAGTAGGGGTCTGGGCTCCCCCTCCCACATGTGAAGTGACAGGATCTGCTAGAAATAAACCAGCCTGGGACATGGTGTCCATGAATCTCATCATACGGCCCATGGCTGCCTGGAAGCCTGGCAGCGTCATAAATTCTACGGGCGCCGGATCTGCTGGAGGCACCTCATCCTACTCCTCTAATATAGGGTCCCCTAGTGGCTGGACCGGTATAGCTCTGGGGCGCCCTTGCCCCCTACCACAGGCAGGTGCCCTACCCCTGCCCCTACCACGGCCTCGAGCGGCGGGGACAACACCCTCTCCCGGATCAGGAACATGAGATGCACGCGTCCTCACCATCTGTGAGAGAATAGAAGAATGAAATTAGTAAATCATAGGTTGCACGATAGAGTAAGAACAAGTAGAGGTTTCCTAAGACCCTGTAGCCTCCTGAAGATAAGCACAGACATCTCCGTATCGATCCGCAAGACTCTTCTGGGTTCGCCCGAGACTCGTGAGACTTACGTGAACCTAGTGCTCTGATACCACGTTGTCATGACCCAAATTCCCACACGGGTCGTGATGTCGCCCAACAGCAGGGTTAGGCAAGCCCACATGAATTACACCAAGTGATACCCTTCCCATTTGATTAATTATTCCAACGTTTACTAGTTTTAAACAATTATTAACATAATAATAGCATGTGACATAAAATAAAACCGTCTGATACATGAGCCAAAAGATAAGCATATGTATAAATATACAGCCTCAAAACCCAAAATATACGCTATGTGTGTGCCAGGAACTAGTGTCACGAGTATCACTGGCAACTATCTTAATATACAAGGATAACATATATACACACAATCCCACAATCTGAATGAAATAGACGGGAAAATGACAAAAGGAAACTCCGGGGTGGTGCCAGAGATCGTCAGGAAGAGCAGATCATCGTGAAGTCGAATCAGCCCAAGTCTATATCTAACACCGGTCTGATAATCAGATGTACCAGCCTCCTAACCTGTACAGTCAAGTACAGAAAAAGAAGATGTGCAGCATGAGTACATAATAGATATGTACCCAGTGAGTATCCCGCCCAAACTCAAAAGAGTAGTGACTAAGGTCTAGCAATATAATATATGACGAAATATGGCTAAAGCAATAGGCATGGGAAATAATGAGCAACAAGTATGAAGCAAATAACGAAATCCAGATAATAACTGAAAAAGGAACAACAAAGTACAAAAATCTTCTCTTAACCAATACCTGACACTCCAGTTTTAAGTGACTCAGAACTCAAGTGATCATACTCATACCAAGACAAGACAACCGGCCGGAGTCATAAGGGTGGTCATAGGGACTGAGGTCATAAGCTAACCCACGATCGCGAATCATACCTGCGACTCGCGTGCTGACTCGATATAATAAGCTAACCTACGATTGCATATCATCCCTGCGACTCGTGTGCTGACTCGATAATAATAAGCTGACCCACGACCGCGCATCGTACCTGTGACTTGTGTGCAGACTCGATATTAATAATAAGCTGACCCACGGCCGCGCATCATACTTGCGGCTCGTGTGCTGACTCGATAATAAGTGTGTATATATATAAGTACCTGTGTGTACCAACTCAATAGTGAACTCAACAGGACTGTGTCAATACCACGGATAGCCAACTGGGATCCAAATAATAATGTTTCATGTTTCGATATCACTTTGACAATAACTTAAACTCTTAACACATACAAGGTACAAATAAGGCACATAGTGGCATGCTTGTGAGTCCTATAGCTACCCGACATAACAATATAGTCGCCACGTACGGACTCTCGTCACTTGGTACGTACGCAGCCCCCACAACATGTATACATAGCAATTAAGGAACCTATGGGGACATTTCCCCCTTACAAAGTTGGAAAGGAGACTCACCTCGTGATGAAACCACCCCTCGGATCAAGAATGCGCCCGAATCTCCGAAATCTACCCTCGACGGCTCACAACTAGCCAAATATAGTATAATGACATCAATGCATGATCAAAATAGGGAAATTATTCTAGTTTATCCAAAATTCGACATTCTTGAGAAATTCCCAAAAACCCAACCCCGGGCCCACATGCTCGGATTCCGAAAATTCTCGAAGGGATCACTCACCCAAAGCCTAAGGATCGTAATTACGTCACTTTTCTGGAATGCATGGCTAGCATCGGGTGGTTTATCAAATTCTTAAGAGCCCTAACTTGTACTACCCAATTCTTGATTTTTTGATGTTTTAGTAATTAATTCTAGTTGAATTCCATGTAAAAATTTAGGAAAATAGAGAGGAATTACTCACCTTAGCGCTATATAGGTCGTGGGGGTGCTGCTCAAGCTTGGAGGCCCTCTAATGGAGTTTGTGTATGAGAAAAATGAAGAAAAATGCTGTTTTAAAACATTTAAAGGGGTCTGCCTACAGGGGTTTTCGCACCTGCGGTCCCGCACCAGAGAGAAAATAACCGCACCTACGGAAAAATGGCGAGGGGGCTGGGGATCGCACCAGAGGAAGGTTTTCCGCACCAACGGACCCGCCCCTGCGGAAATAGTTCCGCACCTGCGAAGGCTTGGGGACCCTGGATTTTCGCACCTGCGAGGCTGGGACCGTAGGAGCGGTCCCGCACCTGCGGCTGCACAACTGCACCTGCGGTCATACCAGCAACAACTGCACCAGCAGTTGTTTTAGCTGGCTTTTGGCCTCGTTAGGTGACTGGGAGGCACCTGGGCCCACCCAAACCCTAATCCAAATATACCAAAGAGTCTCAAATCATAGTACGGACTCGCTCGAGCCTTCAGAACACCCAAAACAATGCTAAAACTCAAAATTACACACCCAAACCCCAAGAACCAAACTTAGAAATTTTCAGTTTCCTAGACTTCGCTCATAACGCGCTGAACCACCCTATACAACTCGGAATGACCTCAAATTTTGCAGGTAAGTCATCATTAACATTACGGAACTATTCCCGGTCTCATAATTCCGTTCGGACCTCGATAACACAAAACACGTCCCAAATCAGAATATGAACTTAAGGAACTTCTTATTTCAATATTGGGCGTTGAAATGCCCCCGGGTCATCAGAAACCCAATCCGAACATACGCCTAAGTCCGAAATCATCACACGAAGCTACCGGAACCGATTTGAAACTCGATTCTGAGGTCGTTTACCAAAAATATTGACCAAAGTCAAACTCTGCCTTAAAGGCCAACCTTAAGGAACCAATTGTTCCTATTGCACTCAAAACACCTCCGAAACCCGGACCACCAGTCCTCGCAAGTCATAAATCATAAAATGCCGCTATGGGATGTTTCATTTAGGGGAACGGGGCCCGATAACACAAAAGGACCGATCAGGTCGTTACAGGTAGAGGCCACTAATGGCCGAGGTATTCAGGTCCTGCATGAGAACATGTCACCACTTGAACAGAAATTGCTGAAGTTTCAAGAAGAACTCGATGAAGTCCGGAATCTGGCCAACTTGTCATTTTCCCTCAACGTCCCCGACGTCAACCTTCCAAATGCTCAAAACCCCGCACCTCCACAAAATATCCCAAGACAACAAAATCATCCCGCACCTCACCATCACGCAACTCCCCGAAAGAACAAAACTCTCCCAACGTAGTGCAATGCTTGCCACACCTCAAATAACACTCCACTTCTCATCCTAGAACCTCAAAACCCCACAAAAGACCATTTCCACACCTATAACAATCCTATCTATGTGGAAACCGTGACCCACTCAACTCTGCCTATCCCACAGGCGTCCGAGTCTGATGAAAAGGATTTACTTATCAGGAACATGGCCGAAGAGCTTAGGAAACTGACCAGATGTGTCCAGGATGTTGAAGGAACCAAGGGAATTGAAAGGTTGAATTATGAAGACCTTTGTATCCAACCTGATGTCGAAATGCCCGAGGGATACAAACCTCCAAAGTTCGAAATGTTTGACGGTACTGGTGATCCGAGAGTCCATCTGAGGACCTATTGCGACAAATTGGTTGGCGTGGGAAAGGATGAAAGAATTCACATGAAGCTGTTCATGAGGAGTTTGAAGGGAGACGCACTGACTTGGTACATCAGCCAAGATCCCAAGAAATGGTCAAACTGGGTAAGCATGGCGTCTGATTTTATGGACAGGTTTAGATTCAACACAGATAGCGCACCAGATGTATTCTACAATCAAAATTTGAAGAAGAAACCTACAGAAACCTTTCACGAGTATGCTACTCGCTGGAGGTCCGAAGCCGCTAAAGTCAGACCGTCTCTAGAGGAAGAACATATGAACAAGTTCTTTGTCCGAGCTTAGGACCCGCAGTATTATGAACGGTTAACGATGGTTGAAGGCCACAAGTTCTCTAACATCATCAAATTGGGTGAGCGGATTGAAGAAGGTTTCAAAAGTGGTATGGTTACAAATTTTGAAGCCTTGCAAGCCACTAACAAGGCTCTACAGTCCGGTGGTGTGTCTAAAAAGAGAGATGTGGGAGCCATAATGGCTGCACAAAGAGCCAAGTCCCCACTAAAATACTAAACCTATCCAACACCTCCACTCACATACCATCAAACCCCGAATTACCAAGCACCCACACCAAATTACCAAGCTCCACCACCTTCCTACCAAGCTCCACTGCCCACATATCAACCTGCTTCGCCCAGATATTCACAACCCGACTCCTATCTACCACACTTATAATTCCCAGCCATCCCATTACCAATCACCCCCCTTCACACCAAAACTTCCCTAGATATCGTCCCAATTTTGATCGCCGCCTTCCAAAGCAATACACCGCCATAGCCGATCCCATTGACCAGCTGTTTGAGAAGCTCAAAGCTGCTAGTTATGTCACACCTATCCCTGCAGCCACCCCTGAGAACCCTTCTCAGTGGGTTAACCCAAGAAAATCCTGTGCATACAATTCCGGCATGAAAGGACACACCATCGAAGAATGCCGCTCTTTGAAGGACAAAATACAGGCTCTCATTGACAAAAAGATTATTAGGGCAAAAGACCCCGCTCCAAACGTCCGCGACAATCCTCTGACAGACCATAAGGGTAGAGGTATCCATATGATTAAAATAGAAGATGATTGGGATCCCGAGGGGTAAATCGGGTTGATCATAGAAGGCGATGACCCAAAGAAACCTGCAGTCACTCACAAACCGATCATAGTCCATATTCAACTATCTGAGGACGCTGAGGTGAATATGTCTATACCGCTTGGGTTTGAAGCAGTGCCACCTGCAAAGTCACCAGTGGCAATTGAAGTTGAGTTTGTTTCTCCAACAAATGCACCGGCCCCATTCGAGGTCGCAGTTTTGCCACCCCGAACACACATTCCGTTTGAAGTAAGGATGGCTGCACCAATTCCAGTGGCAATGTCAACCACGCCACCCTTCTATTCAAACGTTATCCCTTGGAACTACACAGCCGAAGCGAGAAGGAAAGACAAGGTCAGGTCTAAGGAAGCTGTCGCAGCACAGGGTATGACGAGAACTGTTAGGGTCTACACCCACCCTTGAGCATCTAGCCGAGTCGAGCAAGCAGGCTGCCAACCGGCCTCCCCTTATTGAAACAGGTCCCTATGACCTTTGGAGAAAGGTACATGCTAAGGAGTATTCAGTCATTGACTAGCTGAACAAGACACCTACAGATATCCATCCTTTCTCTGCTGCAGAATTCCGAAACAGAAATGCTTTGTTGAAAGTGTTGAGTGAAGCATATGTGCCAAACAACATCACTAGTGGGGAAATGGACAATATGGTAGGCCAAGTACTGGAGAGTCATAAAATAACTTTTCATGAGGACGAGCTACCACCTGAAGGATTGGGGCACAACAAAGCACTGCATATCACCGTGGAATGCGAAGATCATTTCATCACAAGAATCTTGATCGATGGAGGTTCCAGTCTCAACATTTTTTCTCTTGATAACTCAAGAAATTGGGTAAAGGGCTACATAAGATAAGGGATGGGGCGATCAATGTGAAAGCCTTCGACGGTACTCAGAGGTCCACCATGGGGGATATCAGTCTATGTCTGCAGATGGGACCGACTTGGTTCGAAGTGGATTTCCAGGTGATAGATGTGCCAGCATCCTATAACCTGTTGTTGGGAAGACCTTAAATTCATGCTGCTGGAGCCGTAGCATCAACGCTACATGTGGTAGTAAAATTCGAGTGGAACCACCAAGAGGTGATTATTCATGGTAACGGTAGCAACCCCATTTATAGTCGTCAAACTATTCAGGTGATTGACGGAAAAAGGAAGATAGGCGGAGGAACTTACCACCACATTGAACGGGTCAACACTATCGACAAGGACAAGGGGTAGGACAGAAAGATTGAGAGCACCCTGAACTGGAGAGGATATAAGCTAGGCAAGGGGCTCGGTAAGAACCTCCAAGGGATCACAAAGCCCACAAAGCTCAAGGAACATGGCACCACTTTCAGTCTGGGGTATGAGTATAATTGGTAGGAAATCAACGACTGGTCGCCACCTTGGCGTGGTCCCTACTATCCCTTTGGAGCAGCCGATACCTCATCTTGAGCAGACTTTCAAGCAGGCCGACACTATTTACGGTTCAGACGAGGAAGAAGCACTTGCAACAATGAGGAGTTTGTTCCTAGAGGACGAATATATGGATTGCTGTGTTGTTCTCGAGGAGGAGGGGGAGGAACGCCCTTCCATACAGACTGTAATCAAGGGGACATATCTCAAGAACTGGTCTATCAAGACAACCAAAGCCCGACGAGCCTCGGAGTAGCAAGGCTAAAACAAGCATTATTTACTGTTTTATTTACTAAATGATTTTCCTTTTCCTGCATTTTTCAATTTCTACAATAAGATCATCAATGTTCAAAATAATTATTCAATTCATCAAAGCATCTTCTAAATTTCTCTTACGAATCCGATATTTATTGCTATTATTTTCTCTCATTACTTTATTTATACATCATTACTATTACTTATCTTGATGAACCGATGACTGTGACATGCAATGAGACAACGCAACAATCAGACATTGATTCAGATGAAGACGACATACCTGACGAGATTGTCAAAGAAGTTGAGAACTTTGAGAACATCCCTAAGTCCAACCTAGATGAGATCGAAGTTATCAATCTGGGGGATTCAGAAAACGTCAAGGAGACTCGCATCAGCATTCATTTGTCACCATCAAAAAAGAAAGAATACACAGCGTTTCTAAGAGAGTATGAGGACGTATTTGCATGGTTGTATGATGACATGACTGGTCTAAGTACGTCTATTGTGGCTCACAATTTCCAACCAATCCTATGTGTCCACCAGTGAAACAAAAGCTCAGAAAGTTCAAACCCGACATGAGTTCGAATATCAAAGAAGAAGTTACCAAGTAGATCAACGCCAAAGTTCTCCGAGTAGTGAAGTACCCGACATGGATAGCCAACATTGTACTTGTGACAAAGAAGGACAGGAAGGTCAGATTCTACGTCGACTACCGGGATCTCAACCGGGCCAGTCTGAAAGACGACTTCCTCTTAACAAATATACACATTTTGATTGATAAATGCGCTAAGAATGAATTGCAGTCCTTCGTGAATTGCTTCGCTGGTTACCACCAGATTTGGATGGATGTGGAAGATGCTGAGAAAATGGCGCTCATCACGCCATGGGGAGTGTATTGTTACAAGATGATTCCATTCGGCTTAAAGAATGTAGGGGCCACCTACATGAGGGCCATGACTACCATATTCCATGACATGATTCATAAGGAGATCGAGGTATACGTGGATGATGTCATTATCAAATCAAAGAAAGCTACTGATCACATGGAGAATTTGGGGAAGTTCTTTGATAGATTGCGAAAATACAATCTGAAACTAAACCCCGCGAAATGTGCATTCGGGGTTCCCGCTGAGAAGTTTCTGGGATTTATTGTCAGCCCCGGGAATAGAATTGGATCCGTCAAAGGTCAAAGGCATTCAAGATCTACCACCACCAAGGAACAAGAAAGATGTGATGAGTTTCTTGGCGAGGCTTAATTACATCAGCCGGTTTATAGCACCGTCTATAGTCATATGTGAGACAATCTTTAAGATGATGAAGAAAGACATTGCGACATAGTAGACCGACGATTGTCAAAAGGCTTTCGACAAAATCAAGGAATATTTTGTCAACACCTCCAGTCCTAGTACCACCCGAGCCAGGCAGACCTTTGTTACTCTATCTTACAGTGTTAGATGGAG
This sequence comes from Nicotiana knightiana, assembly GCA_005239525.1. NCBI lineage: Eukaryota > Viridiplantae > Streptophyta > Magnoliopsida > Solanales > Solanaceae > Nicotiana > Nicotiana knightiana. The sequence continues at coordinate 3,119 of ML374572.1, read as the reverse complement.
CTTTCGGATGCGTTCTGGAGCAACATGATGAAACAGGAAGGANTTGTGCTCTAACTTGGGTCGCCCAAAAGCTGAGGCATTACTTCTGTGCCTACACAACATATCTCATATCAAGGATGAATCCATTAAAGTACATCTTTCAGAAGCCCATGCCCACTGGCAAGCTAGCCAAGTGGCAAATCCTGCTGAGCGAATTCGACATTGTTTACATGACTCAGAAGGCAGTTAAAAGACAAGCTCTGGAAGACCATCTTGCTGAGAATCCTGTAGACGAAGGATACGAACCCTTGAAAACATATTTTCCTGATAAGGACGTATTATTCATAGGAGAAGACATTGCAGAATCCTATGATGGTTGGAGGATGTTCTTCAATGGAGCAACAAACTTCAAGGGAGTCGGTATTGGAGCAGTCCTAGTATCAGAGACCGGTCAGCATTATCCGATATCTGCCAAACTCAGGTTCCCTTGCACCAACAATATGGCCGAATATGAAGCATGCATCTTGGGGCTCAATATGGCCATTGACATGAATGTCCAGGAACTGTTAGCGATCGGTGATTCAGACTTATTGGTACATCAGGTACAAGGAGAATGGGAAACAAAGAATTCCAAAATACTGCCGTATTTGCACTACATACATGAATTAAGAAAGAGGTTCACAAAGATAGAGTTCTGGCACGTCCCTAGAATCCAGAATGAGTTCGCCGACGCATTAGCTACTTTGTACTCAATAATCCAGCATTCGGACAAGAATTTCATTGACCCTATTCCCATAAAGATCCATAAATAGGCAGCTTACTGTGCCCATATCGAAGAAGAAGCAGACGGAAATCCTTGGTTTCATGACATCGATAAGTACTTGGCAAAAGGAGAATACCCCGAGCTTGCAAATTCCACTCAGAAACGCACACTTCGAAGATTGTCCAACAATTTCTTCCATAGCAGAGGAATCCTGTATAGGAGGACTCCCGATTTGGGGTTATTAAGGTATGTTGATGCAAAAGAAGCATCAAAATTGCTGGAAGAAATTCATGCTGGGACCTGTGGCCCACATACGAACGGTTTTATTTTAGCAAAGAAAATACTCCGAGTTGGTTACTTTTGGATGACTATGGAAACAGACTGCATCAAGTATGTTCGGAAGTGCCACCGCTGCCAGATACATGGGGATATGATAAAGGTGCCTTTAAGTGAGCTCAATGCAACCAGCTCACCATGGTCGTTCGCCGCTTGGGGTATGGACGTTATTTGACCAATCGAGCCTACCGCTTCCAATGGCCACAAGTTCATTTTGGTCTCCATTGACTAATTCACTAAATGGGTCGAAGCAGCCTCCTACAAAGCAATTACTAAGAAAGTCGTGGCCGACTTTGTCCACTACCACATTGTTTGTTAGTTCGGAGTTCCAGAGTCAATCATCACCGACAATGGTTATAATCTCAACAGTTACTTGATGAAAGCCATGTGTGAAAATTTCAAGATTAGACACAAGAATTCCACAGCATACAGACCTCAGATGAATGGAGACATAGAGGCCGCTAACAAAAACATCAAGAAGATGATAGAATGGCACAAGCAGTGGAATGAAAAGTTATCATTCTCTTTATTGGGATACCGCATCACTGTCCGCACATCAACATGGGAAACTCCCTATATACTAATTTATGGTACAGAGGCTGTAATTCCTGCCAAAGTGGAGATTCCATCTCTAAGAATTATACAGGAAGCCGAGCTCAACGATGCAGAGTGGGTAAGAAGCCATTATGAGAAACTAGCCCTCATAGACGGGAAGAGAATGAATGCAGTATGTGTGAGCATGTGATTTTTACTCGCCGTATCGTCCTATAAAAATCCCAATAAATCAATTGATTTTATGAATATTGGTTGATTTTTCAGTAATTAATTGTGAATTATTTGCATTGTTTGCATATCCATAATTCATCTTTCAAAATCATTGAAAATTTTGCATTATGAAGTTATTAGTTATAATTAATTAAATAATAGACAAATGACGAGTATTTAACGTAATGTAGTTTTTAATAACTAATTACTATAAAAATTAATCATTTTATTCGATAAATCATAGATTTAATTAAGAATATATAATTGGTAGTTTTATTCTTAATTAATATATAAATATATGAAAAATAAGGTTTTGAAATTAATTGCTACATTTTTTGATTAAGTTAGAGTTTAATTTAATTAGAATAATTAAGTTAATTAACTAAGAAAACAAAATCGGACCTGGGCCAAGAAAGACCCGGGCCCAACCCCTATTTTTCTATGCACCCAGACAACCCAGGCCAAAACCCAATCCCTACAAACGAACAACTCAGCCCAAATCCCTTTACCCGGCCTGTCCCAGCACCCCCCAAACGACCCCGTTTTGGTTTAGTCAATTAAATCCTGGCCATTGATCGAAATAGATCGAACNCAAACCCCACCCCCCTCATTTGCAAGTATTACACCCCTCCCCTTCGTCCGTCTCTCTCTCTCTCTTCTCTCTAAAGGAAACCCTAGCCGCCCCCAGGCTCCCACCGCCTTCCGGCCACCGGAACTCGACCAAATACCATCAAATTCTTACCAGATAATCCTCTCTTCATCCTCAACCCCGTCCTGTTGTTAGCTTCTTAAGAAAACCACCAAAATTCTTTCAATTTCAGATCTGAAAACAGAAACCCTAGCTTTCCCCCTACCCATCGACTTGAAGATATTTAATAGCTCCTACATACATGGATCGATAGCTCTCGTTGAGGTTATTTTCAAACCCCGCCGGAGTCCGGCAAGGTCCGGCGACATCTATTATTTTCGGTCAAATCCTTTAACGGGTATTTCCTTTTCCCTTTTTTATATTTATTGTTTCTTTTTTTCCTATCTCTTTACTGATAATATGAAACCATGAACATGTTCATCACTATTTTGGCATCACTGATTTGATTCGGGTCCAAACACACTATATAACAATTATGCTTAGTTAGTATGCATTTAGTAATATACATGATTTTCTTTAGTTTTTTTTTATCACCATTTTTCTGTGCATATATGACTGTATCGACCTCTGTTCTTCTTTGTTTGTTTCATTTTTTCTTTGACTCATCTAGATTTTGATCCTTGTTAT